>PVJD01003306.1:0-167266 GCA_004026545.1 Mormoops blainvillei | reverse complement strand
GGGTGGGGGACTAGTAAGGTCTCAGTGCATCCGTTCCCAGGAGACACTTTGGTATCTGAGTTCAACAGAATACGGCCAAGGACAAAGGGGCAGAGGTAGTGAATGTGAGCGGAAACTTGGGGACCAGGAAAGTTAGACATGACTCAGCAAAAAAAACACACTACAAACTTATCAGGAAGATCAGGTTCTCAGGAATTACAAAGTTACCCATCCCCCTTGCTTCTGAATAGAAGGGTGGTGGCCGTCCCAAACCTAGGTGGGCACTGTTGCCTAGGTTGAGCAAGCTCTGAGAGGTGGCTGGGAAAGGCGAGGAAGTGGAGTGTGCTGGCCTCACTGTCCTCTGCACAGGAAAACAGGTGAGTGGGTTCTCTGTCCTTAAGGTGCAAGCAGGAAATTATCATCTTTTCTGTGTGAGGACTGAACCGGAGGAGGACCAGAAGCCTGGAGGAACTTCTCAATAGCCAGCATTTCTCAGAAACACAGCGGAAGTCTCCCAGACAAAGCAGACAGCCTGGCATCCTTTCCTTGGGAGTCAGAGGAGGGAAAGGAGTGAGGCAGGCCTGGCCAACATACCACGGTCAGTAGTGAAATCTCAGGTATCTGGGGGGTCTGCCAGCCTTTCCTTCCATGGCAGCTTGGGCAGCCACTCTCAAAGCCCTTACCTGGAGAACCGGCATGAACTTGGCTGCCAGACCATAAAGGGAAGTCCCTGGGCTAAAGGACCAACTAACCCTAGAATTCACTTCCTAATGCCAGCTCTTAACTATAGAGACCTATGCCTGTCTGAGGCCCTCTCCATGGGCCCTGGGAGCATTACGGGGTCTATTCTTGTGCTTGTCATCCTAAGTTACCCTCTCTCTGCTTTCCTTCTTCCCCCTGCCTTGCCAGACATACCCTTCCTCACTCATTAATGCTCAACTCACACTTGTACCTTGTGTAGCCAAGTACTCAGACTCATAACTGAAATCCAGTTTCCACAATGTATCTAGACATATTAGCCTTCCTCCTTTACCCCAGCTCCTCATAACCTACAAAGAAGAAAACAAACAACACATGCAGGCAAAAAATCACCGAAGAACAGAAGGGCGATTTCTTGGTCTTGGGTTGGAGGCACAGCAGGAAGCTGTAGCCACACAAATTGCTTTGTGGCCAGAGTCATGAGTCATGACCCGGAGGTTGAGCAACTCAACTTGCAACACTAGGGTGTTGAGGTGCTGAAGTCCACTCTCTTGCCCTCTAGTAGGTCAGTTCTTAGCTCTAATATAATTTTATAGGTGGAAAATTCCAGAAAGAAGTGACCTGCTCTGTGTTACACAGCCAGGCATAAGTGAAATGAGGAGAACAACATAGGCCTAGCTAGATCCAATTATTTGACATCTTCGGGTTGTTCCTTTATAGTCTGTAGCAGCTGAGCTAGGGTGGAGATCTGGCGGTTACTGGGATGGGAAGACAGACTGGCAGGCCTTGTTGTCTTTAACACTCTTTCAGTTACATTAACCTTTCCTACCTCGTTACCTGAGTTTGGATTGTAGAGTGGGAAAAACACATTGCTTGGAATTGTACCAAACACAGAAAGTAGAAGTCCATGTTACGCTTGCGTTTCTCAAGTCTCGGGGTAAATGACCTGTTTTCTCTTGAGCCCAGTCTCTAATTTAGGGCCATTTTCTCTTTCCTCTACAGCAGATATCAAAGCTGCCCATTCATATATATCACTGGTAATTTAGTGGACACTCCATTTGACTAATTCTGATACATCACAAAATGAGCTTCCTGCTACTATAGAAGAGAAGGTTACGTAAACAAACACAAACTTACAAAAACAAAAGAGTGTAAGGCTGACATGGTAGCATCTTCAGTATGGCAGGGCTTGCCTCTAGGGATCACGGCTTCTGCCCACAGCCTAGACCGGGAGAGGCCACTCATATACCAGTCTTTTGGTTGCTACCTGTGTGATATCCACTAATAGGTATACTCTCTTCGCTGCAGGTGAATGTGGTTCAGGACAAAAAGCATCAAAGCCTTACTGAAATTTCTTATTGGTACTACCACATTTTACTCTGTAGTGTTATATAAGATTGTGTAGCTAGACTCTCGCCTCATACATTGCAAGTCACTGTGGATCCAAATTTTGGTTAGATGCCATCTCCCCCTAATTCAATTTTAGTTGATGCACAGTTTTCTATTGAAATACATTGTGTCCTATAGAAGTGAGAAAGGTGAGAAAATTAGATGCAGGAGAAATTGTGTTGCACACTTTGAATCAAATGAGTGCAGGGGTCATTTGGATGGACCACAGTGCCTTATCTGTGAACAAATAAACCTGTTAAACCCAGTCGAGAGGCTGTTTATAGAGGACTCTATTGGCCAAGATTCTCTCTTGCTTTGACCTCCTAAACTAAGGTGAGATATGTGGGTCTTACCCTCAATTTACCAATGTGGAAAGTGAGGCCTTAGTGGTTAGACTATAGAAAGTTTCCAGGCTGGTGATGAGTAGAAGCAGAGAAGCATTCTTCTGTCCCATCCTCTTTTGCCCTTGACTCCATTGCCCTACAATGAGATGTCTCCAGAAGCCATAGTCATTTCTTCTTTGTGAGACAGGCATGAATCTCTCTTGGCCCAGTATCCTGAAGGGAGCAGAATATAAAAAGATATTACCTGTGTCTCGCCAGATGGCTTCAGGATAAAATTCTTCCCCAAACCAAGTGTTGGAGTCCAGTCGACTATTTCAGGGAGGGCAAGAAGTAATAGGCAAAGGTATTTAACTCACCTCCTCCCCTAACACCACTGCATCCAAGTTTGATGTGAGCGGGTGCTGCCAAGGCAGGCAAGGTTGTTGAGCTGAAATCAAGAGGATGGATCCCTGGAAGAGCAGAACCTTTTAAGGATAAAGATTGGCTGTTGGGGAAATCCAGTCCCAGGATCTGAGGTTCCAGACTGGACTCTCTCATTTTCCATACCTCCTGAACTGCTGGCCGGGCAAGACATGAAATAAATTGAAGAATACTGAGCCTCATCCAAACTTTTTGGGAGCCCACAATGGAAAATAATGGGACTAATTCATTGGGACAGCCCCAACTTCTTGAGATAAATGCATACCTCTGTGCTTGTCTGCATACTTTATACAACTTTTTATTTTGAAAAAATGAACGGTTAGCATTAAGAATGGCTGTTCATTCTTAAAATACTTTGGAAAACTCAGAACTTGGGGAAGCCAATGTAAGGGAGGGTGGGGATAATCAGGGAGAATAGCCTCCCAGGAGAAGCATGAAAGAGCTGAATGTTTGTTCTCAAATTCTGTTTGTATTAAATACTTGGGTATTTTATGCTTGGCTTTTGTGATAGAGTTGGCATTAAGACCCATGACTGCATTCATTCATGGGACATGAATAACGCTCCTACTTCACACAAAACACTTACTCATTTTTGAGTAAGACATAGCTTCAGCACCTAAAGAATGTTAAAAATAGTAAGCTAGTGTCTGATTAAATGAGACTGAATTTTTGAATAATCTTGAGAAACATTCAATTAAAAAAAATAACAACACACATGTGCACACACATACACACACAATCAAAGGCAAATTCTCCCAGTTCCCCTTTGGTACCTTCATTCAGTGTAGCACTGGCCTCTCCTGAAAACTGCCCAGTTGTTCTCCATTTGCCTACACCTGGCTAAGCTTAGGAACAGAATGTTAGGATAGAGTGGAGACATGACACGAGCTTACTCCACTCCTCCCTTATGTAGACGAAGGAACAGAGGCTCATAGAAGAAAAGTGGCTGAAACAGCTTCTTGAATGACCTTTCAGATCCAGTGTCTCTCATTCGATGGGTTAGTAGTATCTAGGATGACTTGATCTTCATAAGACAAAACTTCGACTGTAATTTCATAAATAACAGAATACCCTCAATGGCTTCCTGTGAATGGCAAACAAATCAAACATCATTTTCTCAGCTCCATCCCACACCTCCGGCCTTGTCTGCCATATCCTCTTGCATGTACTTCTTCTCTAGTGAAAACAAATGCTTAGAGTTCCTTCAAACATATTCTGTTCGTGCTTTGTTATCTGGGGATGATGTCTTGTGAACACTGTTGGTTGTGAGACCTGACATAGAGGCTTGACCATCTATTTGCTCAGGTAACATTTCTTGAGTAGACATACCCCATAGACCCACAACTCATTTTTGGCAGGACCAAGTTTAGAACTCAGGTCTCTTTATTCTTACTCCAGCATCCTTTCTCCTATGCCATCTGACTCCTAGTTTGTTAGTTTGAAGTCCTGACTTAATTCATCCCACCTTCTTAGATGACATGTTACCTTGGTTTGAGAAACCTAGTGGTTCCAAATTGTTTTGGAAATATGTATTCCTAGCATTTAATTGAGTTGAGTGCACATGGTAGAAGCTTATCCTATTCACTATTAATGTTTTACTGGATTCAGAGAGAAAACACAGATTTCTGTTTCAATGTTAGTTTTAACTGCTTTTCCTTGCTCTTCCCTACTCTTCTCTTCCCTTCCTCTTCCTCTCATTTTTTCTGTAAACTTCCATCTAAGTATGCTAAACAGGAGATGGTCCAGGTGGCTGTGATTTCATAGATATTAACGGAGCATCTACATGGCTTGAAAAGACACATCTATATACCAGACCCTCAGTGTAGGACTCCAGAAGTGGGGTTGATGGAGCACTGAGGTAAATCTCTAACTGGAGGCTGATTCTAGAGGCTCGCCTCCTGAGCTACATTTGGGAACTGTGGCTTTGCATGAGGAGCCTCCCAATTTTATAATCCTGGGAGATCTAGGAGGGAAAAATAGGACAAATGGATGGGAGGTTTTCCTGCCTCATCATGATCAGAAAAGAGTGAAAAGTCCCAGAGCCGGGCTATGTGCACAGGGACTCCGCAGTCCCCGGGTGCTGGAGTGAGCTGCCTTTGGCTCCCCCAGCCCCACTCCAAGTCCTCTTCTACCCTTCTAGCATCTCCTTAGTTGGCCCAGTTCTTTTTTCTCTCCCTGCCTCTCAAGCACCAGGGTTTTTCAAATACTCTCTTCTTCACACAGATTTATTCCCAAAGCCCTCATCTACTCCCATGACTTCTGTTGTCACCTATGCACTGTTATCTCTCAAATCCAAACCTCTTTCCTGACCTCTAAGCCTAATTGATTATTGGACCCCATAACTGAATTTTCCTCTCAAATAGGAAAGTCTCAAATTATTTATTATTTTTTGGGTATATTTTATTGAGTATGCTATTAAAGTTGTCTCATTCCCCAATCCCCTTTATCCCCTCTGCCCTGCACCCCATCCCATCATCCCCACACCTCTTAGTTCATGTCCATGGGCTGTACATATCAGTTCTTTGGCTTCTTAATTTCCTATACTATTCTTAGCCTTCCCTGTCTATTTTTTTGGTCAACATTTTCCCACCACCACTTTCCCCAGCCCCACCCACCTCACCTCCCACCCTCAATCCTTCCCCCATTTGGCTTTGTTGATGAGTCCTCTATGAATGTTCCTTGATGACCCTTCCCCTCCCTGTCCCCCATCATCCCCCTCCCCCCTCCCCTCTGGTTACTGTCAGTTTGTTTTTTATTTCAATGTTGCTGGTTATATTTTGCTTGCTTGTTTGTTTTGTTGAATAGGATCCACTTATAGGTGAGGTCATATGATATCTGTCTCTCACCGGGCTTATTTCACTTAGCATAATGCTCTCCAGTTCCATCCATGCTGTTGTGAAGGGTAGTAGCACCTTCTTCCTTTCTGTTGCATAGTATTCCACTGTGTAAATGTACCATAGTTTTTTGATCCACTCATTTACTGTTGGGCACTTAGGTCACTTCCAATTCTTAGCTATTGTAAATTGTGCTCCTATGAACATTGGGGTGCATAGGTTCTTTTGAATTGGTGTTTCAGGATTCTTAAGGTATAATCCCAGCACTGGGATTGCTGAGTCAAAAGGAAGATCCATTTTCAGTTTTTTGAGGAAATTCCAAACTGTTTTCCACAGTGGCTGCACCAGTCTACATTCCTACCAACAGTGCACTAGGGTTCCCTTTTCTCCACATCCGCACCAGCACTTGTAGTTTGTCGATTTGTTTATGATGGGCATTCTGACTGGTGTGGAGTGGTACCTAATTGTGGTTTTAATTTGCATCTCTCTGATGGCTAGTGATGCTGAGCATTCTTTCATGTGTCTCTGGGTCTTGTGTATGTCCTCCTTGGAGAAGTGTCTGTTCAGGTCCTTTGCCCATTTTTCAATTGGATTATTTGTCTTCCTACAGTGGAGTCATGTGAGTTCTTTGGAGATCAAACCCTTGTCTGAGGTATCATTGGCAAATATATTTTCCCATATAGTTGGTTTCCTTTTCATTTTGCTGGTGTTTTGTTTAGCTGTGCAGAAGCTTGTTATTTCGATGAAGTCCCATTTGTTTATTCTTTCCTTTATGTCCCTTGCTCTAGGGGACATATTGGTGAAAATATTGCTGCATGGAGTATCGGAGATTTTCCTGCCTATGTTCTCCTCTAGGACTTTTATGGTGTCATGACTTATGTTTAAGTCTTTTATTCATCTTGAGTTTATTTTTGTGTGTGGTTCAAATTGGTGGTTGAATTTCATTTTTTTGTATGTAGCTGTCCAGATCTCCCAACACCATTTGTTGAAGAGGTTATTTTTACTCCATTTTATGCTTCTGCCCCCTTTGTTGAATATTAACTGACCATAGAGACATGGGTTTATTTCTGGGCTCTCTCTTCTGTTCCATTGATCTATGTGTCTGTTCTTATGCTAGTACCAGACTGTTTTGATTACTGTGGTCTTATAATATAGTTTGATGTCAGGCACTGTGATCCCTCCTGCTTTGTTCTTTCTCAAAATTGCTGCAGCTATTCTGGGTCTTTTATGGTTCCATATAAATTTTTGAAAAGTGTATTCTATATCTGTGAAATATGTCATTGGTAATTTAGTAGTGATTGCGTTAAATCTATAAATTGCTTTGGGTAGTATGGACATTTTGATGATGTTAATTCTTCCAATCCATGAACATGGAATATACTTCCATTTATTTGTGTCTTCCTTAATTTCTTTCTTCAGGGTTGTGTATTTTTCTTAATATAGGTCTTTTACCTCCTTGGTTAAGTTTATTCCTAGGTACTTTATTTTTCTTGTTGCTCTAGTAAATGGGATTTTTTTTTCTTGATTTCTGATTCTGATATTTCATTGTTGGTGTACAAAAATGCCTTCGATTTCTGAATATTAACTTTGTATCCTGCTGTTTTGCCAAATTCACTTATTAGGTCTAGTAGTTTTTTGGTGAAGTCTATCGGATTTTCTATGTACACTATCATGTCATCAGCAAACAATGACAGTTTTACTTCGTCCTTTCCAATTTGGATACCTTTTATTTCCTTTTCTTGCCTGATCTCTGTGGCTATGACTTCTAATATTCTGTTAGATAGAAGTGGTGAAAACGGACATCCTTGTCTTGTTCCTGATCTTGAACAGAAGTGGGAAAGCTTTTAGTTTTTGCCTGTTCAGCATAATGTTGGATGTAGGTTTTCTGTATATGGCCTTTATTACATTGAGTTATGCTCCTTTTATCCCCACTTTGCTGAGTGTTTTTGTCATAAACAGGTGATGTACCTTACCAAATGCTTTTTCCACATCTATTGATATGATCATGTGATTTTTGTCTTTCCTTTTGTTTATGTGGTGTATTATGTTTATTGATTTGTGAATATTGACCTGTTTCTTCTCTTGTCTCCCATCCTAATAATTGACAACACAATGCACTCAGTGTCCCAAACCAGAAATCTAGGAACTTCATAGATTTCATTCTTATAATCCTCCTGAATAGCCACTAAATACTATTCATCACAGCTTCTAAAAATCAGTTGAAACCAGTACCTCACCTTTGTTCTCCCTTGTTTCTTGTATTCTTCAGACCCTTCATTCCTGTCTGCAACTCTAGCAATTGCCTCCTAACCTTTGTTTGGTCTACCCACTATGTAACTACAAACAAACCCTTTAACCTCTTTGCTCATTCTTCATCTAAAACATGAGGGCATTGGCCTACATCTATGAGAGCTTTCTTAGCTCTGACATTCTTTAATTTGTCAGCTTGCATATATCATAAGGCCCAAAGGAAAAATCTGAGTTTTCTGCCTTTTCAGTCATTCCCCACCTCACAATAACGTTTTAATTCTGCCTCCTCCTCCACTCTACTAAAAGAGCTTTTGATTGAAATGTGGCAGCCCCAGGACCCAAAACTGTAGCCAGGATGTGATTTCCCAGACATTCCCGAGGGAGAGAGTCTCGTGTCCTTTCCTTCTGCTGCCACAGCAGGGAAGGGAGTTGCTGGGAGCCAGTGCTTACACAGAGTGGCTTTGTTTTCTCTTTATCATCACTGTTATTGTTTTGAGGGTGCTGCTCCTCCACTCAGCAGAGGCGGACATGCAGACGGAAAGTTTTAAGACATTTTTCCCCCTGAAAATTAGTTAAGGGGAAAATGTCAATTCCTTGTTTCCATTCTACCCTTATCACCATCCCTTCAACCAGGCTTAATGAGGTGGCTTAGTGTTGCCCAAAGGACCAGGGCTCCCTTGATCTTGATATATATATATATATATAGTGTGTGTGTTTATGTGTTCCTATCTTCCTAGAGTCTAGAGGCTGCTAGAGGAGAGAAAGAGAAATGCAAGTGAATCTCACTCTGATCCTTCTTGAATTTTCTGGTAAGAAGCTGGCAAAGACTATTAAAAGAATATTAAGATATCTTTGAACTTTATATACTATTAGAACCTGAATAGGAATTTGAATTTATCTATGCTCTCCCTAATCACACCTGCCATTTTACAAGCATGGAAATAAGGCTTTCAGCAAATTAGTGGTGGATGCAAAGTCTCTGGACTTTCAATCCTGTGTACGTTCCATTACAAGCTGCTCCTTAATTGCATGTGGTGTTCCTTAGAACCCAGAGCCTAGGAGCTTCACATTTGCCTTCAGAAATGCTGCTGAATCCTGAATAAACAAAAGGGAACATGCAAGGTAGAATTCAAAGTCTCTTCTTCTTAAGCCCAGATGTAATGCTTGTGTTCAACCCTAAGATCCAGGGTGGTTTCAAGGTTTCCCCAACTTTCTCTTTGTAAATAGTTGAGGAAATGTGGACTAACAGACACATACATTCCCAAACCCCATCTCCATGCCCCACCAATTGACTCTTAAATGATGGGAGGATTTTTGTTGGCATGTATGGAACAGAGAAAACTTTTGCTATGTTTCAGTCAGCAGAGATTGTCTTGGATCCAGGAAGAGTGGAGGAGGTCCCCACGGACCTCTCCCCTCCAATAAAACCACTGTTTGAGTTACATTCCACCATTAGAATTCCTCTAGGACAAAATGTTGGGAAATATACCAGTTTAGGAGTCATAATTTCTGAAGTGCAAACCTGGTTCCCCTCCTGTTACTCGTAACCTCATTTACACACCCATTCACTTAGGAAACAAGAGTCATTGAGCTAGCTACTCTATGTCTGGTACTACTCTAGATGCAGAGTATCCACTGTGGAATAATGCAAAATACCCATTTCCACAGGTCTTGAAGTGTAGTGAGGAAGTCAATAATTGACATATAGATGTGTAATACAGTAACATGAAATGCTATGGAAAACACAAAAATTAAATAAGGAACTTGGAATACCAGACAGAGGGTGTATTTATGTGGCAGTGTGTTATGATGTTTTGAAAAAGCTCCACAAATTCTTTTACACTCCCTTTAGCAGGTGAAGACTCATACCGTTGCATGTGAACTAGACATAGTGACTTGCTTCTAAAAAATAGAGTGAATAGAAGAGGTGGTGTATGATTTTGGATCCCGGATAATTAAGTCATTGTGTTTTCCTTGGATGGTTTGCTCTGGGGGAAGTTAGCTTCTATGTTATAAGGACACTCAAGCAGCTTGACAGGGTATGGCAAGGCACTGAGGCCTCCTGCCAATAGCTATGTAAGGAGCCTTCTAGGAAACTGATTCTCCAGCCCAGTCAAGCCTTCAGATGACAGCAATCTGGAGTGACATCCCAACTAAAACTGAATGAGAGGCTCTGAGCCAGAACCACCCAGATAAGCTGATTCTAGATTCCTGACTGAGAAACACTGTGAGGTAATAAATAAGTGTTGTTTAAAGCCAGAGATTTGGGGGACAATTTGTTAAACAGCAAGAGATAACCAATATATATATTTTAGAGAAACTCTCTCTGAGAAGAGAAATGAGCCAGGTTAAGATATGTATGAAGAATTCTTGAAGCAGAGAGAATTTAGCCGGCAAAGGACTTTTTCAAAGACAAGTCAAGATAAATTATCCAAGATTTGGAAATGGACAGGATACTACTGAACTCTCCCTTTTAGTGAAGAGCTAGATATTGTCGAGGGTATTTTCTGGGGATTACCTGAGTATGCTGAGGTATCCCATTTTGACTGAATTTCTATTGCTTAAGTCACTTTAAAACTCTGTAGAGGTAGAATTCAACTGTAAAAAAATTATAATAATCCAAATAATTTTTTTCAAAGCTATAAAATGAATTTTGCCCAGTAGCAATACAACTGAATTCTGCACTGTAGAAAACATGGCCTCAAATACTACACTTTCACCAGTTTTATTGAGATAAAGTTATCTTATACTATCAAATTCACTCAATTAAAGTTTACAATTTAATGTGTTTTCACATTAAATTTCCCAGGGTTTTACCAACATCACCACCATTTAATTTTGTCCACCTTGTAAAGAAACCCCATACCCACTGGCAGGTATTTCTTGTTCCCTTCTACCTCCCCCTCCCCCCATTAGCCACAGGCAATCACTAATCTACTCTCTGTCTTTATAGAGTTACCTATTCTAAGAATTTCATATAAATATAATAAAAAATATGTGGTCTTTTGGGACTAGCTTCTTTCACATAGCATAATGTTTTCAAGGTTTTACCACACTGTAGTATGAATTAATACTTTGTTTTTTCTTGGCATATAATAATCACTCATATGATATATATCACATTTTGTTTTTCTATTCATCAGTTGATGGACATTTGAGTTATTTCTACTTTTTGGGTAGTATAAGTAATGTCCCTATGAACATTCATGTACAGGTTTTGTGTGGAGTTATGTTCTAATTTCTTTTAGGTATATACCTAGGAATGGAATTGCTGGATCGTGTGGCAGGTACATGCTAATATTTTGAGGAACTGTCAAGGTACTTTCCCAAGTGACTGCACCATTTCACATTCCCTCCAGCAACGAATGAGGATTCTGATTCCCCCACATCCTTCCTCACACTTTATTATCATCCATCATTTTGCCTATAGCCCTTTAAGTGCTGTGAGGTGCTATCTCACTATTTTAATTTTCATTTCCCTTACGACTAATGATGCTGAACATTGTTTCATACACTTATTGGCCATTTTTACATTTTTCTTGGAGCAATATTTATTTAAATCCTTTGCTCATTTTTAAATTTGTCTTTTACTATTAAGTTTTAAGAACTCCTTATATACAGGGGTGGGCAAAATAGGTTTACAGTTTGCATGGAAATAATAAAATAAATAATAATGCAAGAAATAAGTGGTGTTTTGTATACTCGCAACTGTAAACATACTTTTCCCAACCCCTGTATTCTAGGAAAAAGTCCCGTATCAAATGTATAACTTGCAACAATTTTCTCCCATTTTGAGAGCTGTCATAACTTTCCTGATGGTATTGTTTGCAGAATAAGGCTTTAAATTTTAAGTACAATTTATCTATTTTTTTCTTTTCTTGCTTGTGCTTTTGGTATTTTAAAGAAACCATTGCCTGCCCCAAGACCATAAAGATTTACTCTTATGTTTTCTTCTAAGAGTTTTAGTTATTACATTTATGTCTATAATCTATTTTTAGTTAATTTTGTGTATGTTGTATGGTGAAAGGTTCTCATTAGGTTTAATCTAGTTGTCCCTGCACTGCTTGTTAAAAAGACTATTATTTTCCTTTTGAATTGTCTGTGCACCCTTGTT
This sequence comes from Mormoops blainvillei, assembly GCA_004026545.1. Lineage (NCBI taxonomy): Eukaryota > Metazoa > Chordata > Mammalia > Chiroptera > Mormoopidae > Mormoops > Mormoops blainvillei. Next base: position 155,237 of record PVJD01003306.1, on the reverse strand, counting down.
GAACATCATTTGATCACAAACGTATGAGTTTATTTATGGACTCTCAACTATATTTCATTGACCTATCTGTCTTATCTTCGTGCCAGTACCACACTTTCTTGGTTACTGTGGCTGTAGTAATTTTTGAAATTGGAAACTGAGTTCTGAAAATTTGTTTTTCTCTTTCAAGATTGTTTTAAAGATTTTTTCTTTAGCTCTTCTATGTCCCTTGAGTTTCTATATGAATTTCAATATTAGCTTGCCAATTTCTGAAAAAAGACAGTGGTATTTTGGTATGGATGGTTTTGTGTCTTTACATCAAATTAGGGAGCAAAACCATCTTAACACTAGTAAGTTGTCTGATCCATGAATATGGAATATTTTTGCATTTATTTGAATGCTCCTTAATTTCTTTCAATGAAATTTTGTAATTACCAGTGTATATCTTCTTTTATTAAATATATTCCTAAGTATTTTATTCTTTTTGATGTTATTATATAGTTGAAATATTAATTTCATTCTTAAAATTTTCACTGCTAGTATGCAGAAATACAGGTACTCTTTTAATATTGGTCTTATATCCTGCAACCTTGCTGAATTCATTTATCAGTTTTAATTGTTATTTTTAATGGATTTCTTAAAAATTTCTATATACAAACTCATGCCATATGCAAATAGGCAGTTTTCCTTTTTCTTTTCCTATCTGGATGCTTTTCTTTTTTTGTAATTGCTCTGGCTAGAATCACTACACAATGTTGAAGAAGTTGTAAGAGTGGACATTCTTGCCTTGTTCCCGATATTATGGTGAATGTGTTCAGTCTCCCACTATTAAATATGATAGCCATGGGTTTTCCATAGGTGTTTTTTTATCACATTGAGGAAATTCATTCCTTTCTTCTTGGTTTGCTGAGTGTTTTTATAACAAAGAGTGTTTGATTTTTGTCAATTACTTTTTTATGTCTATTGAGATGATCATATGACATTGTCCTTTATTAATACGGTATGTTATATTAAATGATTTTTACATGTTAAACTCACCTTGTGTTTCTGGGATAAGCCTGGCTTGGTTTTGGTGTGCAGTCCTTTTGATATGTTGCTTGATTGGTTTGTTGACACTTGTTGAGTATTTTTGTGTCTATATTCATACAGGATATTTATTGACACATTCCAATATTATTTTATTTTCTTGTGATGTATTCATTTATGAGGACCCAATAATACTGGTCTCACCTACTGAGTTGAGAAGTGTTTCATACTTTTGTACAATTTGGAAGGGTTTTGAAGGATTGCTATTAATTCATTGAGTGTTTGGTAAGATTTAAAATGACCTGTTCAGTTGTTTTGCTTGTTATAGATCTATTTCCATTCTCCTATCTCTTGAGTAAATTTTTATAATTTATGCTTTCTAGGAATTTATTTATTCCATGTAAGTTATGTAATTTATTGGTATATAGTTGTTCATAATGTTCTTTTTTTATTTATGCAAGATTAATAATGATGTCTCTTCTTCTTTCATTTCTGATTTTTGTAACTTGAGTTCTCTCTCTCTTTTTTTTTTGCTCATCGTAAATAAATGTGTCAATTTTATTGGTCCAAATGTTACATTTTATTGTCCTATGCAAAATTAGCTAGTTTTGCATCTATGATCAAATTCATGTCAATGTTTCTGACAGCTTATTATATACATATATTTGTACACTTCAAATTTTCCCTTGAACAGTCTTAACAGTATTCTCATTAATTAATGAATTGAATAAAATATTTGACATGTGTTGATTTTACATTTTTGTGAAGATGATGTTTTAAACTTTTGAAAGTGATACTTTTGCAGAAAATATGAAAGTCAGTGAAGAGTCTGAGAGTGTTGGAAAATGAGATCAGAGAGAAATGCTTAAGAGATACTAAGTCAGTCTTTAGAGGTTATGTTAAGGAGTTGGTTTTTACTCTAAGTGAGATGAAAAGCTCTTAGCAACACATTAGACAAGTACCTTTGTGTATTGGGACCTGCACTTCTGTAATATGTCCCTATGCTACCTCACAGGATGATTGTGAGAATGGAATGAGATTATGGGGGTCGAAAGTTGCATTATTTTTGTCAGTACTCAGTTGGGTCACCTATGAGGTCAGTGTTTCAGGCACTCTTACCTCAGTCTAAATTTTTATTTTCAAATTCTTACTTATTGGCAAATTGTTGAGAAAGGAAAACATAGGACTTTCCAGAGGGTTTGTCCCTGGGTTCTGAGAAAGGCAGTCATATCCATGAAGGCAATGCATGACTATAAGAAATAGAAGGATCACTAGACTCTGAAAAGAAGAGGAGAAGCGGCTGGGAAATCTGAGGGCTTGAAAGGTGGGCTTACTTACCTCATCCTCTCTGGTTGGGGCTAGTTTCTGGGTGCTTGAGGGCTAAGATGGTAGAGGGGAAAGTCTGAGGAGTGAATAGACAGGTCAAGAAAGAGAAGCTGGGTGTGTTAAACACAATCTACATAAGGCTTCAGAATTCAAAGACCAGATGTTTGAGCTTGAAGAAGAAAGAGCAACCATAGAGAAAGTGGCTACTATAAAACAGGTTTAGGACATGCATATATTATGGTGCTTAGACCTAGACAGAGGCAAAAACCAAAAGGAAGGGTGAATGAGAGAAAAAAAAGGCATTCTTTAGAAAGCTTGCCTTGCCCAAGTTACCAAGCATCTGTCCACAACCTGAATCTCACAGTAGTCATAGGTAGGAAAGCACATCAAATCAGTATATCTCTCATTTGATCTTCTTCATTTTTATTTTATTCTGCCTCTCTGGTTTGATCTTAATCTTAAACTACTCATGGAAATTTAAAAATATATTCCAACACTCAAAATTCTCCCTGGCACACCTTTAGCCAGTTATATAACTTAAATTCTTATTGTTTATGCTAACTCCCATTTTCTCCTGTCTTTTCCTCAATACTTCTGCAAGCTTTCCCAGAACTCTGCTAAATTCTGAGAAACAGGGTGAACCTCAGACAACCTTCAAGGCAGGTCTAATGGGCTGGAACAGGTAGACCTTCAGGGAAGGAGAGCACTCCAGAGGTGGTCTGACCACACAACCCTGGTTGCTTGATGCAGTAAAATACTAAATTACCCTGTCCTCAAGTTTAGTAAAAGGATTTGGTTTATCGGTATGCCCTGAGTACAGGAAGCTACAATAGATTCTTTGAAGGTTTCCTTTCTTTTCAGTTAAGAGTAGAACTCCCAGCATATAAATCATATCAACATAATGGTAGAATTAATTTATATGTATTCTTTTTGTTTATAAAATTTTCCATGATGAATGAACAGCTCTCTAGTCCTTAGTCAACAAGGTCAAGTGCTGGCTGTTAAGAAAGGTCCACTTTTCCAGAGCTGAGGCTGCAGGTCGAGGCTTGGGGCCTTCAGAGAGAAAATAGTTTTCTAAAAAAGGGGAACCTGTGGTCAGCGCTGATTTCTCTCAAGGGTTGCTGCCCCTTGGTGGTTTCAGAGCTGATGGTGGACTCTGTGTGACTGCTTTGTGGTTGCTCTTCCTCTGTCCTTTTGGAGGCTGACCTGGGCATGCACAGCTGAAGCTGCGAGAGCTGAGTACACTCTCAAGAGAGGGTACCATGCTCATCTTAGAGGGAAACAAAGCTTGTATTTCTCCATTTGCATCAAAGAGTGAGCAAACATTCAAGCAAGGTCATTGAAAGGCTTCATGAAAGTTATCAGAACAACTGGGTGCTAGACCTGGGTCTGTCACTGAACGAAGCTCCCAGCATGCAAATGCTGTCCACACTTACCTGTCTAACTCCGCAATGAGTGAAACTGGCAGAAGTTGGACCACAATTTTGAAATTCCTTCCAAATTCTAACATGCTGAGTGCTTATCAAGTGTTATATCACTATATCAAGTGTTACGGAGCTCCCTGAATGTTCCTGAATGCCCATTTGCTTTTTCAAATTATCCTTATATATACCTTCCCCTGCAATGACTTTTTAGAGGGTTTGGTCTAACACAGTTAGAAATCCACTGATTAAAAGATAAAGTAAACATTACCTGAGGAATCTTACTCAGTTTTACCTGTGGCATACTCTTAATTTTGTAATCAATTAGGGATGGAAAGACCTAGAACATAGGATGTTTGATATGTAGGAATGTTGGGCCCGAAGGATATATGAGGGTGGAATCATGTTCCCAGAGATAAAATAGAGGAAAGAGGTGAAGTCCATCTTTAGAGATGTGCTCATTGCATGCTAATGCAGAAGCACTGGTCAGTGCGGGAAGGCAGATACAAGTGAAGGCATAGATGGATAAGGACAAAATGAGGTGGGACTATAGGTGGTAGCTTACTCTGTAACTTTGTATTGACTTTCAGGACCTCGGGACTTCACCTTAAGAAGTGAAACTTTATTTGGGTTACACTGTCACAAAGGAAAACCTAATCCTGGGCCCCGTGAGTCAAGACTGCTGGGCCACTTCTGTTTGGACAGTTGATGGGAGTGGATTACCATGTCATACACATTATTAAAATGAAAATTAAAAAGAGGAAGAAAAATAACAGAGGAAGAGAATCGTTCCATCAAAACAGGCCAGTTATCTGTCAATGTTTCAGAAACTTAATCTGTTTTATCTTTAAAATAAACACGTGTATACCCCTTAGTATGTTTCTCACTACTTTTTAAATACTGTTAATCACTCAAATATATAGCTGAGGTCTTAGTACCAAATGTTTTTAAAATATTTCTCTCTATTCATGCTAAACCTTTTTCTTGGAGTTCAACTTCTTAGAAACTTGTCTATTTCTCTGAAAAATAATCCCTCAGAAATTCTTAAATATTTGGCAGTGGTAACCCAGAAGGAGTCCAGTGATGGGCAAAGCTGGAGAGGCATGACTAAACTTTCTCAGAACTCTAAACAGTTTTTCAACTAAATAGTCCCAGAAGGCAAAGAAAGAAAAGCTAACATCCTGCAGTCTTCCACCATTTTCTCTGTGTTTTTTTTTCCCCTTTGTTCCTCTTCATTCACTTTCTCCCTCAAGAAGTATGTGGTACTAATGCAAACTGCTGCTTTGGCATTATTGAGATGGCATAGGACTATTTAGTATTTCTGGATCCTCAGGGGTGCTAACAGGCTGTATGCAGGTCTTTCTCCCACCCAGGCTTATGGCTCCTGGCCCAGAAATTCCTACTCTCACCATCCCAGTCACAGTGTAGGGCAGGAATTGATGCCAATGAGTTGAATTGGAGGGGGGGTGGTGATAGGATTGGAGACTACTGGAAGAGGATATGGAAAACAGATGACCTGGCCAGTGATGATCCTTTTTGAAATGTGTAATTTTATAGGCAGCTGCTTGGGTTGGAAGAGGTAGAAAGAATTCTTGTGAGTATACTGTTTTTGAGAATTCTCACGATCCCAATGGAGGTACAACTGCTGTAACTCAGAAAAACCAGAGAGGGAGGGTGTATAGCATCATGGAAGACTCAGGGTTGCTGCAGGGTGGCTGAACCTCCTTCATAACAATCGGGCAGATGGGATGGGAGATGTTGACCATAAAGACAGACCACAGATGAGATGCCCCTGGGATGAATTTAATTGAGGCTTTTAGCCAGAAAACCGGTTATAAAATCATCAAATTAAGTTGAAGATTAAAAAATATAATTACAAAATTGAACAGTTTCAGAGGCAATGAAGAAAATAGCCCATAGCTCAAAGTAGAGGGGTAAAGCAGAGCATAAAGTAGGGACCTGTGTGTGAGGGCAGTGAATGCACGCCTCTCCCATCATGTGCCTAATCCCACCCTCTGTGCCGGAGCAGCTCTCTGTGCTTCCAGTTCTCAAGAAAGAGTAAGGGAGACTTGAATGAGCCTGGATACAGAACCATGTACTGTTCCTGGAGAATTTGACTTTAGAGGTTTCTGCAGTACAGGCAGGAACTTCGTCTAATTTGTGGGTCATCTTTGGAAGACCAAGTTTTTCCCACATTCAGCTACAGGCATCAAAGTTGCGACTCAGCGGGTGGGCCGTGGAATGCCTAAGTTGTCCAGTGCATGGGTCTAGCTGCTCCTGAGGTCTGAGACACAGCTCTTCGGTCGCCTTGTGGTAGTGGCAGTAGTAAGGGAAAGTCAGTGTCTAAAGAAATATCAGTTATTCAAGAGCTGACAAATAAAAGAGTGCAATCCCAAATGCACACTAGAGAATAAGCTAGTGTCTAAAGGCAGGATCAAATGGTATAAATTCTGACATCTTCTAAATGTTTCATACCATTAGTATAACTGACAAAAATCATTCCTGAGTCCCATTGGCTGATGAGGGCAGAGCACTGGATATCCTGTCTGGTTGTTGCATCTTTTTTTGGGGGGGTAGTCTGGATTCTTTCACTCAGCATAATTATTTTTTAAGGTAAATCTATTGTAGATTGTATCAATAACTAATTCCTTTTTTATTACCATTATATGTACAAGATATACCTCATCTTGTTTAACCATTTACCTGTTGAAGGACATATAGATCATTTCTAACTTTGGGAAACTGCATATCACGCTGCTGTAAACATCGACATACAAGTTTGTTGTGTAAAGATAGTTGTTATTTCACTTAGGAGTGGGATTGCCAGGTCTTAACATAAGTGTATGTTTACCTTTGTAAGAAACTGTCAACCTGTTTTTTAACATGACTATGCCATTTTGCATTTTCAGTTGCATGAGAATTATAGTTGTTTTACATCCTTGCAACATTTCGTATGAGGCAGTGTATTAAATGTTAGTGATTCCAGTACATCTGGAGTGGTATCTTATTGTAGTTAAATTTGCATGTCCCTATAACTAATGATGCTAAGGATCTTTCTGTGTGCCTATTTACCAGCCATATATTTTCTTTAGGGAGTGTCTGTTTAAATTGTTTCTTCATTTTTATTAGAATTTTTGCTTATTAATTGAATTTTGAGAGATATTTACAAATTCTGGGTACAACTTCTTTATCAGATAAACTCTTTGCTAATATTTCCTCCCAGGCTATGTTTTTGCCTTTAAATTCTCTTAACAGTGATATTCAAAGAGAAGAAGTTTTAAGTTCTCTTGAAGTTCAGTGTATGATTTTTATCATTTTATGGATTATGCTTTAGATGTGTTATGAAATAAATCTTTGTGTAATCCAAATTCACAGAAATTTTCTCCTATGTTGTATTCTAGAATTTTATAGAATAGGTTCTATATTCTGTGACCCAAATGAGTTACTTTTTTGTCACTTTTGGGGGAGGGGGGAGAATGGGAGAAAAGGTACAGGGAATAAGAAGCATAATTGGTAGGTTACAAATAGACAAAGGGAGGTTAAGAATAGTATAGGAAAGGGAGAAACCAAAGAGCTTATATGTGTGACCCATGGACATGAAATAAGGGGGGGAATGCTGGTGGGAGGGGGGGTACAGGCAGAGGGGAATAAAGGGGAGAAAAAAATGGGACAATTGTAATAGCATAATCAATAAAATATATTTAAAAAAATTAAAAAATAAAATATGGTGACATTTTGATTAGGGTTGCATTGAATCTGTAGATTAATCTGGTAAGAACTAGCATCTTAACTGTTTCCAGCACTTGGCTATTATAAATAACACTGCTTTGAACAATATGAGTGTTTTGATCTATGGCATGATGTATCTCTTGATTAATTTAGACCTTCCTTAATTTCCCTAAACAATGTTTTGAAGTTTTCAGGGCACAGGTCTTTCACATCTTTTGTCAGAATTATTCATAAGTATTTTGTTTTGTTGTTATTATAAATAGTATTGTTTTTAATATCATTTTTCAATTATCCTTGCTCAGGTAAAAAATCCAATTGATATTTTGGTAGATTCCATCTGATTTTCTATTTAGATAATCATGTAGTCTGAAAATAAAGTAACTTTTGCTTCTTTCTTTTCAAATCTGGGAGGTTTTTATTTCTTACTCTTGCCTGATTGTTTTGTCTAGAACCTGCAGTACAATGTTGAATAAAAACAATGAGAGGACGCATCATTTTCTTGTACCTGATCTTAGAGGAAAAGTGTTTATTCTTTCATCATTAATTTTGATTAAGGCAGTTTCTTTCTATTACTGGCTTACTGAAAGGTGTGTGTGTGTTATTTTTTTTGTTTTTATTTTTTGGTCAGGAATGGTTATTGGATTTTGTCAAGTGCTTTATTGTATCTATTAGGATAATCATTTCTTCTTAGTTTGCTAATACAGTAATATAGTGAGTTTCACTGATTAACTGTCAAATGTTAATTTAACCTTGAATTCCTGAGATAAACTTTACTTGGTCATGTGTCATATTCTTTATGCATATAGCATGACTTGGTCGATGAAAGTGTTGTCCAGAAGTTTTGCATCTCTGTCCATGATGACCGTTAGTCAGTAGCTTTCTTTTCCTATAATGTCTTGGTATAGTTTTTATACTAGGGTAACGCTGGCTTAATGGAAAGAGTTGGAAAATATTCTCTCCTTTTTAACTTTCTGGGATTGTTTATATAGCATTGCTATTATTTCTTTTTCAAATATAATTGATCAATGATGGCATCTAAACCTGGGGTTTTCTTTGCAGGAAGATTTTAAACTACAAATTCAATGTCTTTATTAGATATAAGGCTGTTCATGATGATGTGACCTATTTCTTCTTGAATGTGCTTTGGTAGCTTGTGTTTTTCAAGAAATTTCTTTGTGTCATTTAAGTTATCAAATTTTTGGCATAAAGTTGTACATAATCTTCCTTTATTATCCTTTTCATATTTGTAGACTTTGTAATGATGCCCACTCTCATTTCTGATATTGGTAATTCATGTTCTCTTTCTTTCTCTTTGATTTTTTCCTGATAGTTATTATCAGAAGCTTTCAATATTACTGATTTTTTAAAGAACCACTATATTTCATTGGTTCATTTGTTTTTCTATTATTTTATTCTTTTATATTTCACTGATTTATGCTTTGGTCTTTGCAATTTTCTTTTTAAAATTTTACTTTGAGTTTAATTTGTCCTCATTTTTCCATTTTCTTAAGGTGGAAACTGAAGTATGGTAATTTGAGATTTTATTTTATCTCTTCTCAGCCTTTTGGCTAAGATCAAGTGGAGATTTTGTTTTATTTTTCTCATATAGGTATGTAGTGCTATATATTTCCTTACAAGTACTGCTTTAGTGACATACCATGGATTTTTATTTTTATCTAATTCAAAATACCTTCTAATTTTTCTTTTGAGTTCCTCTTTGATAATCTGATAATTATCAAAACATGATAGTTTAATTATTACTATGTAAACAGAGCAATGGAACAGGAAATAAAAAGGGATCATTGTTACTTTAGATGAAGTCATAAAGGAAGCTCTTGGGTGACATTCCACCTGAGATCAGAAGGTTGAGTAGCAATCGGTTAGGTAAAGAGTTGAAGCAAGAGTGTTGTAGGCACAGGGACAGAAAGAGAGAAAGTCCTGGAGCAGAAAAGAAGAGGAAGCAATCTGAGGAGAGGCAAGAGGTGAAAGAAATTTTGTGCTAAGTTCAGTCAACAAACATGCTCCTCCTGAATACTATAAAGCAAAGGAACACATTCTATAAGGACAGAGGGCTCCTATGTTGGCCTGACTATAGGTCTTCTTAGAGTCAGGGTGATGGGTAAAATGACCCCTGGAGAAGGCTCAGGAATCACATTCCCATTAAGCTGTTGAGATACCATTTCCTCCTGAGAGTGTGCTGCTGTACGACTTTAGAATATTAAATTCTTTACCCTTGAAACTTTGTCATGAGTGATCAACTGATTGTTATTCTTTCTTTCTTTTGAATGTATTTTTAATACTCTAAAGAAACTTTCCAGATTGACCTCAAATAACTGATTCATATCCAATCTATTTCTTTGCTTTTCCCTTTGCTTTAGCCTCCCTGAATAGGGCTCTTTGATTCTTGGTGACAAGAGTAAAATGATAAATCATGGACACGATCTGGTGCCATCCATTTTCAACTTTATTCTTTTTCACCACAAAGGATCTGTGATGGAAAATGTTCTTCAGTCAGCCACAGCTGGCTCCAGGACCACAGTGAGTGAGTAAACATCTGTTAAAGACAGGCTGAAGACGTGCCTCCCTTAAAGTGTTTTCTCCAAACTGGCTCACTGAAGAATTGTTCTTTCTATCTCTGGAAATCTTTTCCTGTACTTTTTCTTCCCCTTGATTCCCTTGGGCTTTCATCGGCTCTTCCAATTCTGTCCTCAAGTGAATGATTCACAGCTTGTGCATTTATCTCATGTCAGTCTTGGGAAAGTCTAGAGAACATTCTCTCTTTTTCCTAATGCTGAGGATCCTGACCTTGCATTCTGTGTCATGGTGCCTGAGACCATCACTTCACCCTACAGTAGAAGATTCGGGAGAATTCAGCTTTTATAAGCAGGAGGGCTACTTTTTGCCTATTCCACAGGACCAACCAAGAAGGCTGCAGGAGGAAATCAATCAGAGATATCTCACCATAAATGTACTTCCCAGGATGGAACCATTTCAAGAGGAAAAATGAAGAATTCTGTCCCATTTGAGACATCTTTTTTTCTCAAGGGCAGAATGATGGCGATCTCTTCTGGTGTTTAAACATGCTCAAGGAAGGTCTTTCCGAAGTTTCTTTTTCTGGTTATGTTCCTGTTTCCTTAATTCTCTCTGGTCAAGAAATCCTTCCTGATAACTGAGAAAAGGAAGAATTATACTCCTTTCTTCACGTTTCCTCTTTGGCTTGTAGAGAAGGACTATAACACTAACATCTTATCCCTCTAACTGCTTATTCCTTTTCTCCATCAGTGACCACCACTGAGGTATATGCTGCAGAGGGAATGGTGATCCCGGTCACATGGAGAAAACCTTGGATGTGTTTAATTTCCTGCCACACGTTGTGACAAAGAGCTAATTTCATGTCTTGTGATCAAATAACTGTGACTGTGCAAGAGCAAAATGTATTGGAATAGGGACACTTGGGGTCCTTGTGTGGCTTGGGACATTGCCAGAGCAGCTCTGGGATCTGAGTGTTTTTATTTTATTCCTGCTTTATTACCCTGCCTAATTCTCCCATTTCAAAATGTCGTAGAGTAGGCTGGTGTCATTTGTTTTCATAAATTAATGTCGATTGCAATTTATGACCAGATGGGCCCTGAAAAATAAGAGGCTTGTGTGTCTCTTGGAAGGCCTAAAGAAAAGCAGTGGGCATGCTCGGGTGAACTTTTGCACTTCAATGCTTCGTTCTGCAGGGAGAGTAAATACTTGTGAAAAATCCTGTTTTATAACAGCTGGTCACAAAGGACTCCTTATTAGGATTATTTTTTGCCACTGCTTCTAATTCCTGCAGCAAGTAGAAAAAATGTAAATATTGTAATTCTTCTTACTGGGAAGCCCTGTGTGTTGGGGAACAACTTCACTCTGCTTGGAAGCCAGAGGTCTAGGGTTTGAACCTCCAAGGCCAGCCAATGTGGGGTGAAGGGTGGGGAGCACCTTGGATCATCACACATAAAATCCCTGACCCTAAATGAATATCTCTTTTTGCTAGTCCTTCATGGGTCAGTGAGAAGAACTGGGTCAGTTAGAGGCACAGAGGAAAGAAACAAAAAAAGCACTAGAGAATTTGATGAGTCTATGATTCTTAGAAATAATGGCTTGTGGGAAGCTGGAATCCAAGGTCGGTTTGGCAGCAGCAAAAGAGGAGTTTGGCTGGCCATTGTAAGCATTTGGAGACCACGTGCAGCTGGGTGGTGGCTCCTCCCGCAAGGGCACAGGCCTCAGGGTATGTGAGGGGCAGGACTAGAAGACCCTTTTTCTTAGCTCTTTTGGTATGGAGCTATGAATATGTCATACAGGTTCTCAGTTCATTTCTTTTCCAGGTAAAACAAAGTATGTAGACAAGACAAGCTACAGTGTCTCTTCCATTTCTCACTCTTTTGATGATAATCTTTGTTTTGTAAATTTATGTTAGGATCAGAGTGTTATTTTTTTCTCCTACTGAAGTAATTGGCATTTAAATTCCTCTTAATAGACATCAAAATATCTAACAATCTTTACCCATCCAATGCCCTTGCTGTATTTTTGTAGGCCCTTACAATTTGAAAAATCAATTGCATATATAAAAACTTTTGGGGTAGATAATACAGGATTTATGATTTGCTTCAGTCCTCATAACTGGACTGTGATTTAAATTCAGTCTCTTGGAGGTGTCACTGCTCTATCATTCAACAAGATCACCTGGATATTTTTTGAGCACGTAGTAAAAGAAATACATGAGTGAACAGGACAGGTGCAATCCGTGAGCTCAGGTAGCTCATATTATCTTGTATGACAAAATGATTTTAATGAAGTGTGATGTGTATGATGGAAAAGGATGGGGATATCCAGCAGGAGAATTTATCCCAAAATAAAGATCAGTAAAGATCTTCCTGAAGAAGTGACATTTAATTCTTCTAAAGAATGGAGTTGCTTTAGTTAAGCCAAAAGGAAATTAGAGAAGTGTGTTCCAGGTAGCAGGAACAGCATGTCCTTTGGACTAAGACAGAATCTCCCTAATACCATGTGTATGAGTTTGAGGAAGAAATATATGGAGAAAAATAAAGAGGGCCTCTCCCTGGCTGGTGTGGCTCAGTGGACTGAGCGGCTGCCTGTGAAATGAAAGGTTGCTGGTTCGATTCTTCCTCAGGGCACATGCCTGAGTTGTGGGCCAGGTTCTGTCCCCAGTTGTGGGCATGTGAGAGGTAACGAACTGATGTTTCTCTCACACACCAATGTTTCTCTCCCTCTCTCCCTCCTCTCTCTCTGAAAATAAATAAAATCTTCTTTTTAGGAGGGCCTCAAGATAAACAGTAGGCAACAAGATGATTATTTCCCACTGCGTTTACTTATAAAATAACTTTGAGATTGTTGTTCTACCTGAATAACAGCAGTTAATACCTCACAACAAACTTGATACATTTTGGTTAATTTAATAAAATATAAAATCAATGTGTACATTGCACAATCCCCAATGGGAATATATCCATCATATTCCTAGACTTCTATGGAAATAGTCCTGTTCCCCAGATGTCAACACGGTTTATACCATGTGACCTTCGGCATGCTGGAGTCATCTGATTGGACCAGGAATAGATGTCTGAGCCATTTGCAGTCAAAAGAAATGGCCCAGGGGAAGATCTTAATTTGCAGAAGTTTTCCACACTGAATGATGGCAAAAGGACCATCAATGTGTTTGAAGGTAAAACAGAAAGACAAGGAGGCCAAGAGACACTGTTGCTACAGAAAGCAATAGAAGACCTGAGTAAGAAGAAACCATGAGGGGTGTGCAGGAGATTAGGAAAAAAAAAAGTGGACAGGTAGCTGCAGTGCAGGGCTAGGTGGGAAATGAAAGCAGAAGCAGTAACAGAAAGAAGCAGACTTGTGGAAAAAGGAGAATGGCCGAGAAGCCATGGGTTCAAACTTAGAGAGCTGCAGAAAGGCGGCCAAGAGTGCAGAGTGGATTTATGCACTGCTCTTGGGAGTGTTGCCAGGGGCAGCGTTTCTGGAGAACAAGCTGACACAACTTAGTCAAATTAAAATGAACCCTATATGTATTTCCCAAGGGTATCTCACACAGGCCTGCAAAGGGATGTGTTTGAAGATGTTCATTGTGGCTTGTTTGTAGTGACAGGAAATTGGTGGCAATCTGGAAATCCATCAGTGGAGATTAGATAGGCAACCTACGGCAGATATATATCATGGAGAACCATGCAACAATAAAATAAATGGCCTGGATGAACATTTAATCATGTGGATGAACTTATAAACAGTGATGGATGAAAAAAAGTAAGAAACAGAAGAGACAGTTAACAAAGCGCCATTTCAAAATAATAGGTGCATTTAAAAAATACCTATTTTCCAAGAACACATACAAAACAAAAGATGTACATTAAACACAAATGAGTGTGGTTGCCTACGGGGTGGGGGCAGAGAAGAATAGGATGAAGGAATGGGGATAAAAGTGAATAAATAAGAAACAAGCTAGAGAATAGGCCATGGGTTAATGGGTATGGATACGCAACCCTCTGCAACAGACAAAAGGAAGGAAAGATGAAAAGGAGAAAACACGAGGAAAAGGGAGTAAAGAATTTGTACTTTGGAGACAAGCAGACCAATGCTGTTTGGTTTGGTCGTATGACATGTTATAGCTGCATTAGTCTGAAGAATGATTTTCCAGATCGCTGAGGCTTAGCCAAGGAGCTGCGGAGTTTCTTGGACTTCTTTCATGCCACATATCTTTATAATAAACCCCAATCCTTGTGAAGTCATCCGAGCAGGTCTCCATTCTTGGAAGCTTTAAAGCAGCTAGCAGAAAGTTGTAAAGTGGAATGTAAATGACAAATTAAGCTGCTCTTACCAAGCAATTATTTTGCACCAGGCCCTATTCTAGGTTTGTTTGTTTTTTAACATATAAACTATCTTTTAATTGAACGACAATTGCATATTTAGGTACAATGATTTCCTTTATTATGCATATGAGGAAACTGAAGCGCAGAGAGGCCAAGTCATGTACCCAAGGTAACACAGCAAGTAAGCAGGCAGTAAACTGGGATTTAAACTCAGGCAGTTTGGCTTCAGAACCTGTGCTTGTAGCCACAAAGCTGTATCAAAAAATGTTCTTGAGTAAACTCCATTTGAATGGCTACTTTTTTATCCAATGCCAGGCCTGACTAACTTTTCAAATTTCTTGGACTTCTTTTTCTTCAATAACCCCAGTAGAGGCAGTTAATAACACTTACACTGACGGTGAAGTTCTCAGGTTTGGAAAAAAAGGAATTATTATGTCTGTGGCATGCCATGTTCATTTCCAAACCATGATCTTCTTATCCCATTAATGAGATTTAATGCCAAGGACACCAGACCTGGAGTCAGAGATTCTTCTTCTCCCAGGCATGTGATCTTGGATGTGTCATCAAGCATTCTTAGCCTCAGTTTCCTCGCTTGAAAAACTGGACTTAATAACAGCTCTCATATCTGTCATTATGAAGATCGAATGAGATGGACTCTAGTCAAGAACTTCAAACATTGCATAGCCTATGTTTGGTAGGCACCACTTGAGGTGGTCCTTCAAGCTCTTCCCTCCCGCACTGTGCCTTTCATTGTATCTCAGTATGAGTCAGGAGAGCCTTGGCATCCTGAGGCCATGGGCACCATGCACGAACTTCAACCTGGAAGCCAGGCTGTGGTCATCACATGTCCATGATACTGCTTTGCCTGGTAATAAACTTGGTGATTAAGTTTGGCCGCATTGTTGTCTCTTTTTTCACCTTGGGATTTTTTACTCAGTAACTCCAGTGGAGGCAGTTAATAACATTTAACACTAAATGTGAAGTTCAGCATGGGGTAACTTGGCTCTTTGGGGTCTGCTTTTACAATTTTCTTAGCAACTGGGGCATTATGGGACTGTATTTTTTTTTTTTAATGCTTATTCAGTCCTACCATGTTTCTCCTTGTTGAAAATTATGCCCACCCCAAATAACAAAATGCTTTGACCAGGTCATCCTGAGTCTCCTCACCACACTGTATGTAATCTGATTTGTTCTTTCTTGGGAGCCTTTTAAAAGTAGGTTTGACTCTTTCCTAGGAAGTGCCCAGTCATAACTTGTTCTGTTGATAAATCTACTTGTCTTTTCTGGGTCCTGTTTGGAGTAGGTGCTCTTCAATGATTCTTCCTGTTTTACCTTTGTATCCTTTAGCCTTTTGCCTGATGTCTGCCATGCTGGGGACACATAAAAGATGGCTGGTGAGCCAAAAGACATAGTGTGTGCTCCAGTGTGGACCAGAAAGAGCACTCAGATCCCTCACGCTGCCCACTCATCCCTTGGGTCACCAGGACTGCATGAAGTGGGGAGCTGCCTGACCTATTAGTGTAAAGGAAGCCCCAGAGGACCAGTAGCAGCAGCAACTGACATCAGGTTCAAGCTCTCCATTGTTCAATGGCCGTGATCTTAGCACTGCTTCACTCCGCTGTTTCTAAGACATGAAGTTTTTAGTTGCTACAATTCACTGTTTATGAATCCATTCAGGAAACACTTATGAAGTGTCAATTTGTATCTGGCTGAAGGTTTGGGACTAAGGAGACTAAAATGTGACTCTTTCCCATGAGATGACATGGTCTGATGGTAAACATAAATGAAAACAAAAACCAAAAACATAGTAGCAAAAGAAAATGTGACAATGGGGATGTGAGCCAATAGGAGGGTTTGGAGTTAGGCTTCATCAATTCAAACCCTGGTTCTAATGCTCACTAGCTTGCAGAGCCTGAAGTCTTCAAGTCTTAACTTCTTCTTCATCTGCAATAAAATTCACCTTAGGGGTTTGTAAAGGTTAAATGAGATAATGCATGAAAAGCACTTGGCATAGTGCATTGCCAAAAAAAGCACTAAATAAATGTTAGCTGCAGCCATTGTTCTTTATGCTTCAGTTCTTCTCAACTGTGAAATGAGGGTGGTGATTGCACCCAACTCATAGGATTACCATGAAAACCATATTGTGTAATTCACCACAGGTGCTTGACACAGTGCCCGACAGAGTAAGTACTCAATCATTGTTAGCTATGATTCTTATTTTGTATAAAGTAAAAAAAGAGGAACCATAAAAGGCTAGAGGTGTAATGTACTAATGTCTACAACTCACTTTGAAGTGTACCAAAAAAATAAAACAGATCAGGTAGATGAATAAAGGTATGCAGAGACGGGTAGATATGAAGCGAAGGCAAAACTTAGTTGTACAGTCTAGGTGGTTAGGTACATACGGAGGTGTCCACTGTATCATTGTTTCAACTTTTCTGTATGTTTGAAATTTTTCACAATAAAATATTGGGGGGAGGGGAAGGAGTGACTAAATGTTTGGATGATCTTTGAAGTAGATTTGAGCAAGGAAATGACATGGAAGGAACAAAAGACCTGAAATGACCTGCTCTTTGTTGCCCTTCTCTGCCTTTTTTTTTCCTTTCTTTGCCTTTTAAAAGAGAAAACACCAAGTGCAAGCAAGGCTCAGAAACATGAAGAGAATGTGTCTTTTGAGTGATGATCAGCGGGTACTTCCAAACTGAGATTAAGGTATTCTGAAAGAAGGGCAGAGGTTGTAGTGTTTAGGAGAACAGAGACATCCTGGGTTCAAATCCTGACTCTGCACTTACTAGCTTTGTAAACTGGGAGAAGTTGCTTAAGATCTCTGTGCTTGGATTCTTTTGGTATAAAAACCGATATAACATTTTCTTCTTTTAAAGGTTGTTTTTAATATTAGATGAACTATTATCATTATCATCATCATTATCTAAGAAAAGTTGTCCTCTTAGAGATCTTCAAGGATTGGAGTCTTCACCCTGACTCCATCTCACCCCTTGTTGAATGAGAGGCTTATAGAAAGACTCAGTTGGAGGAAGGAGGGAAGTAGAGGAGGAAGGGTCATAATGAGTAAAGGTAGGGAAGGAATTGAATGGGAGTCTGGGGTCCAAGAAAGGAAGACGATTGCTCAGGCACCAGTCAGATGGATGAACACAGCAAGCCTGAGTTGATTGCTTGCTCTGTGTCATGCACGTGGCTTCTTATGATATATTTTAAATGCTGGTGCAATTATAATCCTCTTGTAATTCTTTCGGAGCTTGTTCATCAACCTGGGCAGTGCGTGTGGCTGGCAGGTAGCCAGCATCATCCCCTGCCTCCTGCCTCCACATGACTCAGCACAAATCAGACACTTTAATAGCTTCTAATTCCAAGTTTAAACTTGCCCCCAAATGAAAGCCTCTCTCCTCCTCTCCACTCTCCCCCCCATCTTCGCAACCCACTCCCCACTTCCAATTTATCAGCTAGTAAATTTTAAGTTGAACTTGGAGCCAGATTTTCATTTAGTCTTGGCAAAGGATCAACTTCTTCCAAGAAAAGAGAGGAAAAAAAGAAGGAGGGGTGGAGGGGAAGGTTTAAAACAAACCCCAGCTAAACAAAAAGGGCTCATGGAAACAGCCCCACAACATTAAGTAATCCAGTGCAGAGAGAGAGCAGTGCTTTTTGATACATTAAGTGCGAGTGAATTTGAAACAGTTTGAAATGCTCTGAGTATTCAGTTAGGGCATGGACCAAGCACAGATGGACTCCTGGTTTGGAAAAGTCATGGAGTTACCAGTCATTAGTTGGTGACTTCAGAGGTGGAGAGAGGGTTTAAAGATGACCATGACACCCACATTCATTTTCAACCTTGATTGGGTGGCCACTGGCCATGTGACAATACCCATGCATGTGGATAGCAGAAGATCTGTTGATCTAAGACTCTGCCCTGGTGAATCTGCCAATCTCTGAAGAGCAAAGGATGTTTCTAGCAGTGTACAGTATCACAAGTTACAGAAAAAGATAAAAATAGCTCAACCCCACTCATAATGGAAAAATGCAATCCAAATTATTAGTCTGGAAAAAATTTAAGTTTGATAACAGCTATTAGCTTGAGAAATCTTATTTTAAAGTTCAATAACATCCTCTATTGGAAATGGTATGGAAAAATGTTCACTTTCTTACATTGTGTGTCTTAATGTAAATGCTATTATCTTTCTGGAAGGAAATTTGACAATATCTTTCTCTACCTCCTGCCACCTCCCCATATTCATTCATTCATTCATTCATCCATCCATTCACTTATTCATTCTTCCATCCCACACACAACCCCCCCAGGCAATCATTTCTCATATGTTTAGTATGTACATTTTGAATATATTCTTGCAAAATGTGAAATATCTTTCGTGGATATATATTCAATATACAAAAATGACTTTAGACATCGTAATTTTTTTCACTCAACACTATATTTAGTGTAGTATTATTATGGATACATTTAAACTATTGTTTCTAACTACTGCACAGAATTACAAGGTATTCCACCAACTCCTGCAGTTAATGGGCTCCAAATTGCCTACAACTCCTCTGACAAAAAAAAAAAAAAAAAAGCAAGCCACAATGAACATTCTTGTATCTGTCCCTACAATAGATACAATAGAATCTCTTTGACCTCTCTCTGTCTCTAACTCTATCTCTGTCTCTATCATCTCTATCTCCATCCGTACATCCACATCTACATTTCCATTTCTATCAAGGTGGAATTACCAGGTGATAGTACAATATATGAGTGTATTTAATTTTGATTAAGTAATGCAGCCATTTGACAAGAGTGCCACAAATTAAAAATTGTAACATGCCCTTTGACTTGGCATTGCTAAGAATGAACCCTATAGATACAATTCCATGTTTACCAAGATAAACGTGTAAGGGTATTCACAGAAATATTGTTCCTGTTAGTAAAACCTAGGAAAATGTTGAGTGTCATGGGCATATACAATAAGGTGTGTCTCTTTAAAGAGTTACACTGTACAGAGAGAGAGAGCAGTGTCTGGGAACCCAGTTCATGGGCTGAACCCTGGTTCCAGCATCTAACGGCTGTGTACTTTGCACAGGTACCTGCTTTCTTCAGCCTGCATTTTCTCAATGGTGTAATGGGGACAAAGGCAGGAAACAAGCTGCACACTCAAATTGCATAGCTTAAGAAGAATTTAATAAAAAGGACAATTTACAATGGTATGAAGAGGGTAAAGGAAGCCATAAGGAACAATGCAAGGCTGGAAAAAGTGGAGAACCATTGGCACCCCTTGGACCTGAATTAGTGAGAAAAGGAGACAGTCTCTGATATACTTTACATAGAGAGAGCTGGGTGGAGAGGACCACCAGACAGGAGCTGCGTCCTATGTTCCAAAGACAGAGCAACTCCAGGTAACCATCAAGAGAGACCAAATACTAAGGGACCAAATTCTTGACCTCTCTCTTCACCCTCCCTCTTATCTCATCTGGAACCACCCCACTGGCTGTACCCAACAGAGAACCAGAGGTCAAGGAGCTGTTGATGCTGTTCCTACAGATACCCTCTTGGTGCAGACATCAGAGTGCAGAATGGATTGGGGAGGGGGTGGGCAAATGAAAATATCTGGCAAAATACTTCATGTGGCTTTGGGGAGAGTAAATGAATAAATACATAGAAAGTGCTTAGAACAGTGAATGGCACATAATAAATGCTTAATAAAAGTCAGTTGTTATTATCACTATTTTATTAATATTAGTATTGATTTCCCCTCAAACCCAACCCAGTCAATCCAGATGTGGTGCAGTGGGGTTAGACCTTTAAGATAAATACCAGTGAAGAAGAAAGATGTGGTTTATTGTAAGAAGTATGAGCATCTTTGTGTGAATGAACTTTAAGAATTGGTTAATAGCCATTGTCTTTGTGGAGAAGGTCCGAAGACCACAGGGGAGTAGACGGAAGCCTTCATTTTTCATTTTCTACTTTCTGTTATCATGTTTGGACTTTTGAAGCATGCATATGCATTATTTTAGTATTTTTTTTAATATCAACAAGTGTTACCTGGGTGGTACATTCATGGGAACTGGCTTTCTTCTTTAGTATTCTCTAATACTCTCTAATATTTTAGATTCTCTAATATTTTTAAACTCTTTGTTAGTTTAAAAATAAATTATGTTCCTGAGAAACATACTATATTACAATATTCTGAGTACCAAAATTGGTCTAAAATAATATTTCTGAGAATGTGAAGACCCCATACTTATTATTTATTACTGCAGGGTCATATTGGCCTCTCAGCCTCCCTTTCATAGTTCTAGAATATACACCTGGATAATTTGCAACAGTCTTAAGTGGTAAGAAGGGGCCTTCATTTCACAAAGCAAGTTCTTAGTGAATAGCAACAAATACATGGCACAAATATACCATAAGTAGTAAGCAACCGAACTCTGATGTCACACTGCCTAGATTATAATTTTGGCTCCACACTTACCAGCTAGTAATCGTGGGTGAGTGATTTCCCCCCTCTGAACCTTGGTTTTCTCACCTCTGTGATGGTGACTGTTACCTACTTCACAGGAACTTGGAGAATTAATTGAAATGAGGATGCCTGCCATTTCAGTAATCACTCAGTAAATGGTAGTAAATATTTATTGATAAAAGCAATAGTCCAAATCAGCCCCTCTAACTCCTCTAGCAGGAATTTCCCCTGACTGGAAGAGGACTGAGTAGGTGGAAGTATATCTTCAGGCATGGGGCCCTCTCTAAAGCCAAGCTCTCTGAGCTCAACTATCCCTCTAACTTTAGCCTTGACTTAGCTCAATGAGGAACATAGTGTCCACTGGAAATTGAGACCTGTCCAAGCTCACAAGGCTAGGACTATAAAACCAGGTTTTCTTACTTCATCAATATGCCCTTAAAGTATGTAGAACCCCATCCATGCATGGCCATCAATGCCTACTAGGCATTGTTAAGGAGTGGAAGAAGGATGTCCACAAGGAATCCCAAGTGAGTGGAAGAGCTGCATAAGGTCACCTGACCCATTGCCCTGCACCATGTTTCCTCTCCTGCAGTGGCACTCCCTCAGAGGTCAGTGGCCAGGGTCAGGGGCAGTCACCAGCATGCAAAATAAGGCAGACCTGAGCAAACTGTGACCATGACCTAGGTGCCACATTATTTGCTCCTCGCAAATTAGCTAATGTTTCTCCTCAAGACAGAATCCTGGCTCTTTAACACAGGTGCTTTGTGTATTCTTTGAGATTGCTGTCACAACTCTTTGTCACCTTTTCAAGTGTTACTGCCCCAGAGACTGGGTGAGTTTAGTGTTCTCTGAGCTGGTCACCAAGCCCCACCACACTTAAGGGAGTTCTGCTCTGATGGCATCCCCAATAGAAGGGAGGTGTCATCTCAATCAATGTTACCATTGTGACCATCACAGAGACTTTGGCAACTAGAAGCCCTGGGCATCAGCTCAAGCTTACTGACTGAAAAAAAAGTCTGCCTTCTAGAGCCTGGCATGTTTTTGATTCAGTTTTGAGGAATTTATCATCATTAGAACTGTCTGAAATGAGACAGTACATTTCTCATCTTTGAAAGTGTTTAACCAGAGACTGGTAAACCAGTTGACAAAAATATTGTAGAAAAGTTAAATGACCTCAAGGTCCCTCATTTTAAGGCAAAGCTTTATCTTTTCCTTTAACCATTTCCCATTAAGTCACTCACTTCTTAACCATGAAAAAAGTGAGTAAATAGAGGGAACTCTATATAGAATAAAGGAGAATTGAATCAGATTTTCTATACTAAAAATTGTTTCTGTGAAGAAAAACCAATGTGGCATATTGAATTTAGAGTTAGGACATCTGTCATGGTCTATGAACAAGCTGGGTACCTTTAGTAGTTGGTTCTGCTTCCTGGGTCTCTCTTTCTTCGCCTGTCAAATGAGAAGATGGACCCAGGGCATCTCTGTAAGTTTTCTGTGTTAAGAACTTTGGTTGCAAGCTTATTATTGGTACTTATAATTGGTAGAAAATAAAGTTCGAATGTTTGTATGCAGATGAATACATGGTAAATTCACGGTGAAAAGAAAAACAAAACCCACAACACTTTCCATGGTATACATGTCATTATTCACTGAAGTCCATAGTCAAGAAAAGCGTATGTTGGGGCATGAAGTAGGTGAAGAGGTCTTGAAACCTCCTGTGTCAATACTGCTCAACTTGGTCATGGCTTGTTCACCAAATGTGGCTCGGGTGTTTTTGCTTCATATTGTGTGTGTGTATATATGTGACAGAAAGAGTGGTGGGGAGGTTAAGAGAATAGCACATAGTTCTTCTCAGTTCTTCTGCTCCATAGAGAAGTATATGTGTTTAGTTTTTAAATAAATAATTAGTTTTGAACTCCTCAGAATTTCCCTGGGAACAGTCTTGATATGGGAACAGGAAAGGTATGATGTCCTGGAGTAAAGCAATAGCCTCAAATCCTCGCCAACAGGAAAAAGAGCTTGGTGTAAATCAAGTCTCATCCCAGTAGCTACCCACCAAGCATTTATGTTGGGCAGGGCCTCAATGCCCTACCATGGTAACTGTTATCTCCATTCTGAACTCAAGTGACCCACTTTGCATTGGAGTTCATTCTGAAGTCCATCAGGAGGACAGGAGGAGGGAAGACCCTGAGGACAAATCAGTTGCTGTGTACTCTAGGTCCTCAAAGTCTGGGACCCCTAGACTTGGTCATGCTCAGGATGGAGAGGGTGCTTGATCAATGTCCCACAGCCCAGGGATGTAAGCAGGGAATGATTCAAAAGATTGTGATCCCAGTACATTTTTTACCTTCTTTTGGGTTTAACTGACAAAATTAATCCACCATCTTGTTCATCCTGTGGCTGGCTAAGTATTTAAATTGACTGGAAATAAGTATCTGAAGCCTGCATCCCCTAAAACTGTTTTAGCTTCATGTAGTGAAGTTTTATGAAGTAAACATGAGTGAAGTGGAAGCAGGTCATTTTGAAAAGGCAAGAACTTACACAGGAAGGCTGACAGCCTGATTCCAGTCTTAAGTGACTCAGTAGATGAAGATGATGATTTTAACTCCTGGCTCCTGGCTCCCATTTGAGAGCTCATTCCAGTAGACTGCCCCACTACCCAACCTGACCGAACTCTATAAACTGCTGGTTGAGCAGTCCAAAGGCAGTCCTGAGCAACAAGCCCCGATGTCAACTGCTCAGGTCTGCCAGCCATGAAAACACTGGAATGTTCCCAATTTCCATGGTTGAAGAGAGAGATTTCTCATCCTAACAATGCAATTCTGGCTAGGGACTGCTGGTGCATAAAACATGAGTTTTACCTATCATCTGGAAATAAACAAACAAAATAAACAAGCATGAGATAGACAAATTGGCAGTCAGAAGAGTGGTCAAGAAAACTCAGAATTCTCCAGCTTTTGAAGATACCTGAGAGTGTGATAGGAAATGCACCACATTGCCTACCAATTTCAAAGAGTTAGCAGTAGAAATAAGTGACATTTATGAAGCATAAAATATTATGTGCAGATATTGTGCTAGGTGTTTATACATTTTCCCATTGAATCCTTGCAAAACTCTTAAAAAATTTTTTTTATTGTTGTTCAAATACAGTTCTGTCCGTTTCCCCCCTACCACTCTACCTCACCCCACCCTTGACCCCACCCACCCTTAGCTTTGTCCATAAGTCCCCCATACATGTTCCTTGACCACCCTCCCCCTGTTTACCCCTGTCTTCCCCTCCCCTCTCCTCTGTTCACTGTCAGTTTGTTCTTCACTTCATTGTCTACAGTTACATTTAACTTTCTTTGTTTTGTTGATTAGTCTCCACTTATAGGTGAAATCATATTTTTCTTTCACCACCTGGCTTATTTCACTTAGTATAAAGCTCTCCAGATCCATCCATGCTGTTGTGAATGGTAGGAGCTCCTTCTTTCTTTCTGCTGCGTAGTATTCCATTGTGTAAATGTACCACAGGTTTTGGTCCACTCAGTTACTGGTGGGCACTTAGGTTACTTCCAACACTTGGCTATTATAAATTGTGCTGCTATGAACATTGGGGTACGTAGGTTCTTTTGAATTGGTGTTTCCAAATTTTTAGGGTATAATCCCAGCAGTGGAATTGCTGGACCAAAATGCAGTTCAATTTATAGTTTTCTGGAGTAACTCCATACTGTTTTCCACAGTGGCTGAATCCTTACTAAACTCTTCAAGGTAGGAACAGTTTCTGAATAGTGGGGACCAAATCAACTAATGCATGTAAAAGTGCTTAGAAATGATGAAGTATTATAAAACCGCAAACATTCAATGAATACCATTATTTTATTAAATGACCCCTGAAATTCCTTTTAGCCTAAGACTTACATAGTGAAATAATAGATGACTAAAAGATATGTGGTATAGCCCTATCACATACCACAAAGCATCACCCAGCCAGGTGACGTCAACTTGTTAGAGAAGGATGGAAATACCATGCAATCTGCTTAGGGAACCTCAATAGTGTAGAACCTTCCTTCAATAACCATGAAGGTGTTCAGGTCAAATTAGTTGGTGATTGACCAAAAAAAGAATGTATGTTGTCAACCCCTAGCCCCGGTGGAAAAGAAGGCAGGTTTTTCATTGTCTTTTGCATCTTGATTAGCAGATTCGATTAGGCATATAAAATTTATAAGGTCTAATCTCTGTTGGACTCAGCTTTTATGTCAGTAGAACAGAAATCATATTTTACATATTTACACTAATGTATCACATGAGCTAATGTGTTTGAGAATATCAAAGTGCTTATATACAGGAAGTAATAAAAAAATAATTGGAGACCACCATTTCAGCCTGGTTGGGAAATAAAGACTCAGAACTAGTGGAACTTATGCAGGGTGAAAAGTTCTATGAAATGGAATTAGACTAAATCATTTTCAAGTGGTATTTAAAGACGACTATACAATCACATGTATTCCAGAAGTGGGAATGAACTCTGTTCATATTTGGAAGTTGAAGGTGTAAGGGCAGAAGGAGAGGAAGAGTGAAGTTCTAATCACATGAGTGTCATTTAGTCATAAATTCTTCTTAAAGATTGGCTGATAAGTTCTGAGAGGCAGGTCATTTCTAGCACTTAGTTCTCAGCATTATGGAGGTATAGCCCCAGATGAAGGGATTCTTCTCTCTTCCTCATAACCTGACTGCTCTGCATGAGGTCCATGCAAGGGTTTGACAGCACAGAGATGGAGAAAAGAAATGGAGAGATAGAGCTTGATAGATTTGGTAGCTGCTGATACCTGAGTTTTTGTTGGCTTCAGCTCATCACATCTAAGATCCCTCATTGGGTACAGAAACTGACTGTGGTCTGAGACCCTCGGACATCTCCTTATACATGCTTCCCCCATTTAAACTTGCCATTGCACTTGAGGGCTTCTAGGCCCAGGCCCAAAGCCTGTCTTAGTAATTTAACTGTGGATCAGACAGAATGTGCAGTTTACATACTGATGAGGAACAGCATCAGGATAAGTGCTTAGGCCAACCTTGCCTGTTGATTTGATCGAGCCAAAATGCTCCATGTCTTATCCTCCAAGTGGTCAGCATGAAAACTCAGGTTTGGCTGCAGGAAGCTAAACATAGCCATTGAAGATGACCGATCCCAAGGAGCCAGGATATGAAAGTCAACATGGTCTTCTGAAAGCTCAGCATCTTCCCTCCTAGAGGGCGTGGCAGTTGAAAGTTGATGCTGCTTTCCACCCATTCTCCACATTCACAGCTAGTACACTAGCCATTGTCAATTACATAATAGCCAGTTTTTTTTTTCACTTTGTGTCTTCAGTGTGTGTATTCTGTGTGTCTGCGGTTTGGTTGTTTGTTTAAGATAGAGTGTTATACCTCAAATACCAGTCTTCTGGCAGCAAGAAACTTATCCTGCAGTTATTCTCCAGAACTTAAGAGTCGCTCCATAGGTAAACAACCCACTCTGTCTATTTGATGGGTTATTACACACACACACACACACACACACACACACACACACACACACACACACACATATATATATTTTTTGTAGAGTAGGGATAGGGCTTGGACAGAGTGACAAACTCCAATTTCAGGGCCTTTAAAAGCCTTTATTTTTTGCAAAAAAATGGTTTGGAACTTTCTCCTAGAAATCTCCACCATTAGAGATTCTTTTCTTAAACTTAAGGTTTTGTTCCCTGGCAACATGCTAAAAAAGCTCTCTGTAAGACAGACCACACACTAATTCTTATTTCTCAGTTACACTTGAATAGGAATGAGTATCAGCTTTTACAGAAGATTAATTTTGCCAGGGAGGGAATGAGGGTTGCTTGACAGGGTTGGCAGGAGGGCAAGAAGAGGGAGATGAGAAGGAAAGCTAGGAATTGGGCCTTGCTTTATGAAGACAGGGCATAGGAAATAACTATGAAGTGATGCAGAAGCAAAGTTTTCATTTTTTTAAAATATGTGTCAGGCAAATCTGTCTTAATGGTGAGGATCTGGGAACACTGAGATGCACAGTGTCCTATGCTTTTTCTTTAGCCAAATCATTGTTATAGGGTAAAACCACAGTTCTTAAATGTTACAAAATGGTCACATGTCAAAGATTTTGTCACTTAAAATTAATGAGAGAACTGGCAAGATGTTACAAGTGTTTTGAAGGAAAATTCAAAGAACCACAAAAATATAGGCCATGCAGAATGCCAAAATCAATAATAAATGGTGACATTTCCTGAACTTGGCCCAATTAGAATGAAACACTCTGTCGACAAAAGAAAAGTGCTCTCTCTATTGACTGTGGCATTTGGTATGACTACATCACTACAACTCTTTAGTTTTTTGAAAGTGATTATTAAAAAATGGTGGTTCTGTTGTAGCTAATTGTAACCCATTGTTACAAAGAGGGTGTCCCAGTGTCAACCTGTAAAACCCTGTGTTGATTTCTGGAGCAGCGGAGGTCTTGCCTTGGGACCCATGAGAGATGCAGAGATCTTTTTTCCTCTGCACTGATATCCTGTGTGATCTAAGGGGATCCACCTGTCAGTCTCCTGTTCCCCCAAATATGATACTAGCTTTGACTTATCTTTCCAAAAGTCTTTGTAAGGCAACCAGAAAAATGACTGTCAAGTGAATTTAAATGACCACCAGACCCAACACCCCAGCACACAAAAGGTGCTTAATTAAAGCTCTGGCGAAGGCATCAGAAAACCAAGTAAGGAAGAAGATCATCCATGGCCTTGTCCTACATGATTGGTGGAAGCCTCCTAAACTCACAAACGCCTTTGTTATTTCTCCTGGCAGGCTTCCCCATGCTGTTTGTTTGCAGTGACATGACATACTGGCGCCTGGAGACAGGGCAGGGCAGGGAAGGCTTTGGAATCTGCACAACTCACAGTCCCCCCCACCCCCGCAAAGCTTTGTCCTCGAGTTCCGTCTCTGGGGCCCTAGGATCAGATTGCTTGCTTCCAGGTGCCAGAGAGACACTTTTCTGTTTGCTCTCCCACCCAGACTGCCCTAGGTTTGTCCTTCCCACAGGTAGGGGTGGCAAGTGACAAGGGTTGTTTTGAAACAAATCTTTCTTCTTCCTTCCCTCCCTTTTCTCCCCCTACCCGTTCAAATCGCAAGAACACTTTGGCTTCTTTCCATCACTTGGGGGTTGTATTAGAGATTTGAACGTGCACTTGTTCCCTCTAAATAGCCCAGGAGTTAAGGTAAAGTTTCAGTTTTTAGGGATGAGCTGTTCTTGGGGGACCATCAGGAGTGCATGGAGCTGGGTGTGCTGGTGGTGGTGACTCTCTTTTGATCCTAGCCCATGAAGCCTACAGTCCCCCAAATATTTCTGTCCTAGTTCAGGTGGCCTTGTCGCTGGCTTGTTTTCAACCACCCCAGGCATAAGGTACATATCCAATTTGAATGCCTTTCCTGTCCCAAACATCTGGCAAAGATTCCTTGTTTTGCTGTTAACCTCTCTGGCCTATGACACTTTTCTAAAGATATTTTCTTCTTGAAGAGGATGTCTGTTGGTCATTAAGATGGCAGAACTTCTACATTAGGGAGGAACTTTTATGTTGCAAGTTGATAGAAACCAACGCAAACTAGTTTAAGTAAAAACAGAAAGCAATGCATCACATAACTGAGAGGTACAGGGTACAGATGAATGCAGAGGTTCAGAAGCAATTACCTAAACCCAAGCTTCTTGCCATTCTGTTGACATATTTAGCAAATAAAAGTATAGGACACCCATTTAATTTCTAATTTCAGAGAAACCATCACCAATATTTTTAGAGTAAGTATGTTACATATTGCTTCCTGCATTTTTTCAGGCCAGCTTTACCTGGCACCCTCCATCAATTTTCTCCTCCTTCCAGGGCTGGGATTACTCTTAGGCAGGCTCTAGCCGTCAGGTGGCAGGATGACTGTTGACAGTCCTAGACTCCATCTCAGAGCTTAGTAACCATGGAAGAAAAACCTCCTTTTCCAAAAAGTTTTAGGAAAAATCTCAGGGTTGAATCTCATTGATCTGGCTTGGGTCTTGTACCATCTTAGAAGTATATACTCTGTCCAAGGGGATGAAACCCAGGCTAGGTCTGGGACATGTCCCTATCTCTACAGCTGATGTGTAGGTTTGACCACATATAAATCACCTGGATTAAATGTGGATAGGGGCTGGCCCAAAGATTGCTATCACCAAGAAAGAAAAGATGAATGCTAGCCAGACATCAGCTCTATGGTTCAGTGGTAGGCATTCTCTAGGACAAAACTTCCTGGAACGCCTTGCATTACACATTGGCTTCTTAATGTGGATCATACAGGAATGGACTGTGATTTTGTTCCCAAAGATTGAGTTTGGAGAATGAACAGCAACCTAGGTAGCCCCCGAAGCAATAGCAATATGACGTAAAAACATTCATTTAGTACCTTCTCTCTATGGCCTGTGGTACTGAGAAGAAGTCCTACATAAAGTTAGAAAGAAAAGTGTTGCTGACATGTCCATGAACTTACATTCTAGTGAGAGATATTGCATTGTACCTTGTTCAGAAGTCTCATAATACTTTCTTTGTTCCTATATACAAGTAATTATGAGTATACGAAGAAGGGAGAAATTAATTCCAGATAACTCATGTTGGAGGAGATGCATTTGAAGAGGCAGAGTTTACATGGGTGGATACGAAGGAAAGGAAAATAAAAATTCTAAATATGGCAACTAAAGGAAGCAAATGTTTTCCCTCCAGGCTGTTGCTATGTGCACCAGGTGACACTGCCTCTTAGGGAGATGCATCTTCATGTGGGCCCTTGGCTTTACTCAGGGCCAGACAGATGTTAAGGAAGCTCAGGAAAATGAATGATTGAGTACTCTTAGTAAGCTAGTCACTGCACCCCTTCTAACAACTTGCTCACAGTTAAAGAGAAGACTGAGTGCTATGGGGAAGGGGCTGGGGGCTGAGAAGAGAGGCCCCAGGGAGGGTCTCTCATTCCTTTCCCTATTCTCTTTGGTAGCTCCACTCTGGCTCAAATTTGCACATTTAACAAATAAAAGACCTGCAGTTAAATGGACTCATTTTCCTTACTTAGCAAATTTCTAGGGTTACTTGAGCCTAACCCTTGGAGGAAGGAAAGTCTCACCACCTTGCTCCTAGTTCCCTTCTTACCTAGTACACCTTCTAAATGCTTGCAATACTCTTTCTGAGGTAAGGTCTGATAAACTCTATTTTCTCACACTCAGGATATTTTATTTCTCTGGTGATGTTTAGTGTCATGACCTGCTTCTTCCTTCAAATATGACACTACCCCCAAAGGGTTGAAGAATGAAAAACATTTTGCTCCTCCAGCCACGGCCATCTGAGCATGCTGTTCAGAGAAGATCTGATTGTGTGTTCTTGGGACACTAAGGCAAAGACCACTCAGAGTGTGAGTTTTCTCCTAGAGTGACCATCAAAGGCTGCAGTACGGAACAGCAGCACAGGCAGGGGCACCAGTGAGGTGAGATGCCTGGATTCCCCATTCGACCCACACTGGGTAACCCTGGAAATTCACAGCAATAATTGAGAGGTCACTGTCCACCTGATGACAGTCTACTGAAGGCTTCCGTCTTTGTACATAGACAACTATGTGGTGGTGGGACAGGAATCCAGGACTTGAGACCACAGCTCCTCCTCCTCACAGGGAGTAGTAACTGCCAGTCTGATGGTCTTTTGCCCCTCAGGGACTCTTAGCAACACTGGCCTGATCGGAATTCTCTAACGTGAAAAACCCAAACTGAATTTTGCTTGAGAAAGTTGTGTCAGGTTGTCTTTGGGGTATTTTTTTTTGACAGACAAACTCCCATGTGTTATAGTGAGGATGCCCTAATGAAATGAGCTAGAATATGTGGTTTTAGAAAAAGATGGCAATGGAGAGAAAAACTACCAAGAAAAATAATCAGTTTGACCCATTGCAGGGTCAAGTTATACTTTTGAATCCATGATTGGAAACTGAAT
The DNA here is from genome assembly GCA_004026545.1 of Mormoops blainvillei. Lineage (NCBI taxonomy): Eukaryota > Metazoa > Chordata > Mammalia > Chiroptera > Mormoopidae > Mormoops > Mormoops blainvillei. The sequence continues at coordinate 124,425 of PVJD01003306.1, read as the reverse complement.
TAAACTGGACAAGGAAAAAAACAACATAATGGAATAATAGATCTAAATGGTGTTGTATCACATTCCTGCTCCCAGGAGAAGTTGTACCTACCCTCCAGTTGGAAAATTGAGCAAAGTTCTCTGCAAGGGAGAAAATGGACCAAACCTTACTTCATTTTAGGGTTCGGCCATCATTAAGTTACTCTTTGCAAACAAACTCAAGGTCCCCCTGCCCCAGCCCTATCTTCCCATTATGTGTAGTGTTTAGTGTGTCCATGGCCTTCACTCATGCCAGCATTCCTCCTTTCATCCTGGGATCTCCTCCTCCAGAGTTTGTCTTTTATGTCTTTTAGCTATGGGGAGCCAAAAACAATAGTGAAGCCTAACATTTGCCTTTTATTTGTTCTCATTCTCCTCATCCCTCTTGAAAGCCACTATTTTCTTGATGTTTTTAAAGAGTCTTCCTGGAGGAATCTTAAATGCCTATTGTTAAGTGAAAGAAGCCAGTCTGAAAAAATTACAAACTGTAGGACTCCAACAATATGACATTGTGGAAAAGGCAAAACTATAGTCAGTAAAAAGATCAGTGATTTGGGGATGGGGGAGAGAAGAGTAATTGGATAGTGGAGAACAGAAAAGTTAAAACTATTCTGTATGCTGTTGTACTGGTGGTTGTATGACATTATACATTTGTCAAAACCCATAGAACTATAAAATACAAAGAGTAAACCCTAATGCAAACTATGGATTTTAGTTAATAATAATGCATTAGTATTGTCAAAAGTTCCACATTAATGCAAAGATGTCAAAAATGGGAAAATTGTATGTGGAAGGGAGGGAGTATATGGGAACTTTCTGTACTTTCTGTTCAATTATTCAATAAATTTGAAACAACATGAAAAATAAAGTGCATAATTAAAAAAAAAAAGCTTCTTTTTTCTCCAAATGTTTTTTTCCTATTTCCCCTATCTCTGAGTCTCCCTTCAGGAATGTCTGAATTGCAAGTGAGTTTGATTTGCTGAGTCAAAAATTTTTTAAATCCTTACCTGAGAATATGTGTACTGTTTTTAGAGAGGGGAAGGGAAGGAGAGAGGGAGACGGAGAGAAAGAAACATTGAAGTGAAAGAGAACCGTTGATGTGAAAGAGAAACATCGATCAGTTGCTTCCCATATGTGCCCCCACCAGGGATGGAACCTGCAACCTAGGTGTGTGCCCTGACCAGGAATTGAACCCATAAACTTTCGGTGTATGGGATGACACTCCAACCAATTGAGCCACCTGGCCAGGGCCTGACAGTCAAGTTTAGATGTCCAAGTATTCCTATTTCCTCAGCATTTCAAAATATTTCATTAAAACAAAACACAAATGTGTATTTCTATGCTACTAATAAAAAATTGTCACAGGTTCACTCAAACCATGAAGCTGAGAGTGGAGCAAACTTGAGGCGAACAAGATATTCTTACTCCCTTCAATTCTGTCCTTACAGATCAGAATGTCTTGGTTCTTCTCTTCCCTGTGCCTTCTCACTGGCCTAAACACTGTTCACAAGAAATTTCTACAGGTGCTGGTGAACAAGGATCTTGCATGTAACTTTACAAGGATCCCTTTTTCGTGGCCTGATTGGGAAGAACTTCATTGCTTCTCTTGACCATCCTTAGATGCCTCCTGAGACTGACTTGGGAATCTAATGAGTTTGACTCAAAAGTGTGGTTTATTATCTTAAAAACCCTGGTCACATATATCTGGAATGATCCCTGAAGTCTCTCCAGATATTTATTTAATGACAGCAGCAAACCCAAACAGAGAGATGTGTGGTTACAAAAAGAATTTTAAACAAAGTTCTTGAGTGGTGTTCGACCCCTCTCTTCTATAAACAGGCCCTCTCTGTCATCATGCTGGCTATTTCACAGGGGCCAGAGTTATCTGTCTTTAGACACTGAAATCACAGGGTACTGCACTTCCTCACGGCAGAAAAAGCAGCACCAGACCTGGGGAAAAAGGTTCACAGGCAGATCTTTTAGCAGGACTGTTTGAGGAGCCAGAATGTTATTTTTCTATTTTCAACCCCAAAGATAAGGTTCTGGGCAGAGAGTGCAGAAGGAAGACTTTCCTTGGGCCATACAATGTGTCCAACGTTGTGTTGGCATTTTATACAGCACTTCACCCTTGGAGATGGCCATTAGGACCCCTCAATTTATGGATGAGGAGAGGATGGGCTGGAAGAGAAAGTAACACACCCAGTGTAAACTAGCAAGACCATCCCTCTGGTGCGACACTACCTATTGGTAACACAACCAAGACATGAATGCCGGCCACATATATGACTTCCTATCTTCTAGTAGCCATATATATATATTTTAAAAAAGTAAAATAAGGAATCAGGTGGCACTCAATTCAATAATATATTTTATTATTATTAACCCAATGCATGCAAAATACCATTTCAACACATAATTAATGTAAAAATGTTAATGAGAAATGTTCTCTTCTTTTACTTGTATAAAAGGCCTCTGAACCTAGTGCAGCTTATAGCCCATCTTAAGTTAGAACAGTCACATTTCAAGTCACGTGTGGCTCAACGCCTCTGTGTTAGATAGTGCATTCTAGATATTTTGCTTTTATCCTTGGATCTGGAGGCATCCCCCAAGGTCTGTGTTGCCCAAGTCCTTCACTGAATTAACGCTCAGTGTTTTAATTTGATGCCCTTGACTTTCAGTGAAGAACACAGCTGTATGAAGTGTCATAGTCAGCAGGGGCAGGGTGGGAGAGTTGCTGACTGTTCCTGGGCCATTCACTGCTACCCACGGCCTCACACTATTGAAAGCAAGTATTTTATTGTCTTCTTTCCAAAATGATATGCCTCCTCCTTTGTCATAATGAGGTTTTGTAGCTGACTCTATGTTTTGTTTTGCATTGGCTACCAGGAGACTTGAGCACAAATTGGACCTAATTTTAAGTATGGATAGGTTCAAGATTTAATGGATGAATGTAATAACATATTTTGCTAGATGTTCTGGACTTTATGAATATGCATAATCTGCTCAGAATAAGTTTTTTTTTTTTTGTAGTAATAGACTGTATTTTCCCTCCCAGGCAAAAGATACCATATATAATTCAATATGTGAACAGCCTTGGAAAGCCTGCTCTGAAGTTATGAGAAACAGCAAGGTTAACTTTTAAAAATTTAATTTACTTCTGAGGCTTTCAGTATGTTTTTATTTCTCCTATTTAAAAAAATATTTTTATTGAATTTATTAGGGTGATATTGGTTAGTCAAATTATATAGGTTTCAGGTATACAATTCTATAATACATCACCTGTATACTGTGTGTTTACCACCCCAAGTCAAGCCCCTTCCATCACCATTTATCCCCCTTTTACCCTCTTCTACTTCCCCTTAACCCCCTTTCTCTCTGGTAATCACCATACTGTTGTCTGTGTCTATGAATTTTTTTTCTTAAACCCTTCACCTTTTTCACCCAACCCTCTGAAACTATGCTTACAAACTTAAGTAAACCGTAGAGTATTATTCTCTCTTTCCTCTGTGCAATATAAAGAAGTGCAGAAAGAAGACAATAATGTTTTCTGAATGATAGCAAGAAGAATTTCCTTCCTTTGTAGAAATGGTACATAGGTACAGTTCTCTATCTGCCCCTCCCCAGCTTCAGTTATATTTACAGAAAGTCCTGGTGCTTTTGGTCAATTTCATGAAGCGGTGCCAGAGAGGACCCCTCAACTGGTGGTGTTGTACCACTCACTCTCTAAAGGACATTTGCAAATAGTTGTAGATGAGATGGATCTAAAAAGAGCCCTTCGAACCTCTGGGACTGTCTAGTGTAGCACCCTTATCTTCCAGACGAGGAAACCATAACCACATCCACCCACAGGGACAGTCACACTTGCAATAATGTCATCTTTCAGGTTACAAAGAGCAGGTGCATTCATGGACCTTCAGGTAGAATGGAAGTTCGTCTCAGTCATGGGAATATGTGGGATGTATCTTTTTATCCAAACTCCAAACTTGATTACTTGAGCTCATTTGTTTTTTTATTTCCTTTCTGGTATCACCCTGAGTGAAGACCAAGTTCTCATGACTTAAATAACCTTTATTTCTGTCTAAGTAGTATTATGTTTTTGGTTTATCTTGTGTTTGATGATTTGAGTCACTTTCTGGAATTGAAAGAGAGAGAGAAGTTAAACACTGAGATAAGTGACAAAAATAATAGCATATCTATTCATTTAGGTACCTCAGGCACACACTAAGCACCCACTAAGGACATCCTGGGGGACACAGATAAATAGGAGAAGCTTACGCTCTTTGCTTCTAAGTGTGAGATGGAGCCCCTCTTTAACCTCCTTGTTTCCCCACTCCATCACCTAATCTTTTCCTCTTAGTCTCTGCCACCTTAGTGTAATGTAGCATTCTGTAAGTAGGTATATTGGCTAAAACCAAAGTTATACTAAATTCCAAACTCTCCCTTACCATTTACCAGACTCTCATCTGATCATCATCCCTGGGTTTCAGTCTCTGAAGCGAGGCCTCCCCATCTGCATTGCCATCCAGTTGGGTGGGTGTCACTACCTCTGTCTAAACTCCTGGAGTGCTCTGGTTTCACTCTCTCTCCTCTGTAATCCCTTCTTCACAGAGCAACCAACGTCAGCTCTTAAAAACCAAATCAGATTATACAACCTCCTATTTAAAGCCTTCAGTGCAGTTTGAATTAAATGCAAACTCTTTAAGATGGCCTGTGAGGTTAATTAAGCCCCTTCCCACCACTGCAGCTTCATCTCAATCCACTTTCCTTTTTGCTAGCAAAACTTTTGCCAGACTGGCAGTCTTTCATCCCCTTGGTTGTATTGTCTGTAATTAACCTAACTACGCTTTTGTTTAAATGGTGTGATTTTTTTTTCATATTAACTGAGTGTGTAGATAAGTTTCTATTGACACTCTAGGGGGTAGGTAGTCAATATTTAAATCAATCTAATAAGAGTCCATGTTCAGAAATGGTCTCAGCGAGCACTTTAAATATCAATTTCTAAATCTGCATGATAAGGCATATTAGTTAGTATGAGCAATGCCACAAATAATTTTTCATTAGAGAAAAACCCAGCACTATCTTAGTGGCCTCCTTGGTCTAGGACTCCATTGACCTCCACTTGGTGAAGGAACCTGACAGTGCATCTGGCTATCAGAATACCATTACCTCTACCTCAGTGTTCACATTTCAGGCAAGGTATTGTGCTTGTGGGTGCCCTGAAGGACAGAGCAGGTTGCATGACTGTATTTCTGTGTGCTCATCAATAAATATTAGGGCATCTGGTGGAATTTGGTCTGAGGCTTGCTTCCGTTGCAGTGTGCCACCTGGCACATGGTTGTGGAAGAGGAGCCATGTGGCTAACCTCCTACCCTGACTGTCTAAAGAATGTAATAGTTGTAAACAGCCAGACTGGCCTTAGGTGAGGCCCCACCTCTCCCAAAGAGGCAGAGCTCTTTAACATCTCAGGAACTTTCCACTGCAATGACCTTGGCCAGGAATGCTCTCCCTCTGTTTCTCCCCGATGGTCCTCTTCTGATTTAGCTAACTACTAAAATTTTGGTTTCTCAGAGTGACCCTACTTGACCATTCTTTCTAAGTAGTTCTCCTCATGTATCAGTCACTTTCCTGATAATGCCCTGACCTGGCCCATCTCTGTTCGTCTCCTGTTCTACTCTGAATTACAGAAAACTGTCTCTGGCCGGATTTGGCCAAAGGGAGGCACTGGTAGAATATGGGAGGATGGACGAAGGGGAGAAACCAGGGTGTTTTTCTCTCTCTGTGTTGGTCAGTTCCTCCAATAGATACGCCCCCACTTCTAGCCCTGACTTTCATGAGTCAGCGCCCCTTCTGTGAACCTAGCTTCTGGGTAGTCCCAGCCTCTGGGCTCTGGTAGTACTATTTTGTCCCATTGCCCCACCAACCCTGGAGGTGGCACAGGACTTCCTGTGTTGCTAATCTCTGACTGCTCTCATTGCCCTCCCTTCCCATCATGTGCGAAACCCACTCCTTGTATTAAATCCCCTCTTTTCATAATATCTGGATGGTTTCTGTTTCCAGATTAGGTCCTGTTACATTGCACCTGACAATAGTAAATTACGTCACCCTGTTTAGTTTGTTTCCCTATTCCTCTTCCAAGTTATAATTATTTACTTGTTTATTTGCTTATTAGCATCTCACCTGTTTCCCACATCAGACTGTGATCTTCATGAGAAGGAATACTAGCTATATTTGGTCACTGTCACATCCTCAATGTCTCCAGAGTCTCAGGTGCTCAACATTAATTTATGAAAAAATACACAAATCTAGTGTCCGGATTTCTAAATCTTAGAACCTTGATCCACTCAGGGGACTCACGGCTGAACCTAAGGAAGTAAATAAAACTTTTGAAATTGAATGCAAATATTCACAGGAATTTCTGTGTGTTTTCCCCTCATTGGCAAGCATCTACAACTTTCATTAGAGGTCCAGCATATGAAGACCTAAAAGCTGAGAGACAATGAACCTAGTGGGAGAGATGCACACATTTGTTATATATTTTATATAACAAATTTTATATTTGCTATATAAAATTTGAATTTTATAATGGTGATATTAACCCAAGTACATGGGAGCACAGATGAAGAATGAATCTCTCTTTCCACTTGTTCAATCCCAAAACCGAGGAGTCATCCTTGACATCTCATTTTCTTCACATCCAGTCCATCAGCAGCTATATTAGTTGGCTCTACTTTCAAAACACTTACAGGATTCAGCCTCTAGTGTCATCACCCTGGTCCAAGCTACCCTTATCTCTTTCCTTGATGTACAAAAAAAGACTCTTGTCTCATTGCTTCACTTCTGCTCCTTATAGAGTCTATTCTCAATCTAACAGCTCAAAGTCTGGCAGGAGTCAGATCATGTCACTTATTTGTTCAAAACTTTCCAATGTCTCTTATTTCACACAGCGTTAAAGTCAAAAGTCTCTGTGATCCAGCTTCTTGCTTTCTTGCTCTCCTCGTTTTCTACCTCTCTCTCCCATGGCCCAACCATCCTACCTAGTTGCCGTGTTCCCTCCTACCGCCAGCCCTTGCTCTGGGTGTTTCCTGGGCTGGGATGCTCTTCTCCCATACAGCCTCTTCTTGGTCCTTTCATCCCTTTCAGTTCTCTGCCCACACAGCAAATAATCACCCTGCTGCCCCCTCTCTATCCTGCTCATTCTGCTTTATTTATATTCATACCATAGATCAGTATCATACTATTTATTTACTTATATGTTTGCTTATTGTCTATCTTCTCCAGTGGAACATGAACTCCAAGAGAGCGAGGACTTTGTTTAATTCAACCCTGGAACAGTGCCTGGCACATGATAGTTTCTCTATATGTTTGTTGAGAGACTGCAGTGACAGAGAGGTTTAAAAGATAAGTAGAATATGAAGAGGCAAAGAAGAATGGGTGATAGTAAAGAAGAAAGGTAATTGACAAGCACCCATCAAGTCTTTTTTCTCTTAAGCATGTTTTAGTTTTAGAATTTTAAATAATTAAAAAAAACAAACAAATTTTATGTACTCATCACCCACTTCCGCTCTCCAAGGTCTTCCCTGGATAAGTTCAGAGCTAGACAAATATTCTGCCTCACACATAAAATTAACTCTGTTATTATTATTATTATCATTTATATTATTATTATTTGCTTAGTTCATGGGTATAAGTAGCAACATTCAACTACTGGGCTAAAGGAATTTAGACTTTAGCTAGCTATTAGTGTTTAAGGGTAAGCTTTCTCATGCCTGACAAGTCGTGCGACAGGTGATTGGGCTGGTGTAGAGGCAGGAATAGAGGGTGAAAGTAGAGCAAATTCGAAAGGATATACAGAGAGAGAGGGAGCAAGAGAGAGACTGAGATTGGAGCATAACAAAACTTACGAAGGAGTTGAGGAGTTCCAGGTCATCCAATAATTCTTTTCCAGCCTCTCCTATCTGTCATTCTGAAATGTTGGCGAGATTGACTTCAAGGAACATAGTCAGCTTTTGTTTTTGGAGACTGCAGGGTAAATATTACAGATCTGGAACGGCTGGCTCACGACTTCAAAGCCTTGAATAAAGCTGCTGGATGATTTGGAAGCCACCTGGCAGGAAATTTAACTTTTTCAGTTTGGGGGTATTTTTTTCCTTCCATTCCTTAATTCCTACCTACCTCCCCCATCCTTTCCAACACCAAATTAGCTATTTGGATGCCATCAATGCAGTTTAGACCTGGGTACCAGCCAAGGTCACGAGGCTCAGTGTACAAAAAGTGAGTGCCAGCTGTACTTGAGACAGAATTTCCAAGGCCAGGGAGGCAGAGGGAGGGGGGTCTGGGCTTCCTGATCTTGGATTTTCTTCTCTCCTAAACGCACACGCACACACACACACACACACAATATCCTTTTCCACGTTTAATTTTCTGCTTCCAGAAAGAATGGTATGACAACTTTCAATCCTTCTCCCTGGATTCAGTCTTCTCTTGGTCCCCCTCCCCATGGATGCACTAACTCATAAAGTGTAAAAGCAGAGAATAGTTAGTAGGGAATTAAAGAAACAAAAATAATAAGTGGACCAGAGGAGTCTCCGAAAGTTATAAGAACTTTTGAAACCTAAATCCACATTTTGGAGGGGGTTAATAAGTGTAATAAAGTGTGAGAACTCGATTCAAATATGTGATTATAATTGTCAGGAATTATACAAACATGGCCCTATTCAAGAGTTTGCTAATTAATGTCACTGTTTTAATGTTAAAACTCAGTTCCGGACTTTCCTCTGCATTATTAGATATGAAAATAAACTACATTGTCTACCTTCCTACCTAGATCTATGCAAATAGTGGTGGAGTCTATTTCCATAATGGCTCAGTGTTTGCATTCTGTGGTCAATCCACATTCCATATGCATGAGCCTTGGGGTGAGCCATGGTCTTCATTTCTGCCTTCCAGATCCTTAATATCGGTTTCGTTCTTTGTAGCACCAACTATTGTACTGTGGTCCTCTGAAACATCAAAACAATAAAAACTATGTTTAATATTTAAAAAGCTAAAATAAAAGCAAAGAATAACCTTAAGATATGCATCCTAGTGAGTTTCACAGAGCCCTTTCTCTGTATCATTGTGAACATAATATTTAACGCAGGGTTTTTGGTCCATTTACCTTGGTCCTTTTAAAACTCTGAAACAGCCTATATGTAAGCAGTGGATTTATAAACATGAATCATTCACTCATTAAGTATTCTGAGCATCTGCTGTGTACTAGAAATGGTGTCACACTGCAAAAATATGGAGTAAAATAAACAGTCTTTGCTTCAGTGTTCCAGGAGGACTCAGCAGTAACTAGCAGAGGTGATGGATGCTGTGATACAGTTAGGGACAGTGTGTGGTGGGAGCCTCCAGGAACTGTATCTTAACTCCAGGACATTCTGTGAGGAAGGGATCATGGGGGTGACGGAGTTTTGAAAGACTAGCAGGAGTTGGCCAGATAGAGGAGATGGGGTGTGATATCCAAGAGAGTGCATTCAGGGAGCAGCACATGCAGTCACCTGGGAAGCCTTGTGCTGCTGGGATCTTGTACCCGGAGTTTCCAGGGTGAGGGTGCAGAGAGTGGTAAGGCTGGCAAGATAGTGAGTTAGAAATAAGATCTTAAAAAACCCAGGTACATGGCAGGCTAGAAGTTACCATGAACAAACTTGCATTTTGAAAATATCTTTTCTTCTTTAACTCTAGCCCATTATCTCAAGAGCTAGGTGTATGTTTTACCAGTTCATATTCATAGCTCCTGCAAAAGTGACATATAAAATTAGATTCTGTAGGGTATTTAGCAGCAATGAAAGTGGAATACAAATCAAATAGAACTGTCGAAAATAAAGTAACTCAATTTTCAGAGATGTAGCCAATGTTGTCATTACCAGATGCCTATTGGTTCATTAGGTTTGGTGTTCTTTTAAGCATTGGCAGGACTCTAAAATCCTCGGCAATAAAATGCTCAGAGGTGGTGGTCTACAGGGACTCCTAGACAAGCCCTGCACTAGAAGGTCATCTTTGACTCTGCCCCTTGGAGGGGATGTTAGATGGAAGAAGAGGAGAAAGAACCCTTTCCAGCACGACCTCAGGGAGAGGCCATGTATCCAGGCTGAGGGTGGAGAACCGCATGTCCAGGCCGGAGGGCTGGCTTGGGGCTAAGTGGAGACCTCTGGAGTTGGCCAGGGTGGAATCCCGGTTCCTCTGCTTAGTAGCCAAGTGTCCTTCTCAGCGGCTCTGTCTCTTCATCTTTCTCCGCAGCCTGCCACTTGGGACTATGTGAGAATTAAATATGTGCTAATGTGTGTCCAACACTTAGGCCCATGCCTGCAACTGGGAGGTTTCTCATAAATGTTAGCTATTGTCATATTGTGTTGTTCCCGTTGTAAATTAAGTGAAACACCTGGCACATAATTAAATGCCATAAATATTCATTTTCTTTCTCATTCAATATTAAGAAAATAGATACAGGATGTGAGAGCTATGACGAAAAGAATGTTGTCCAAGAGGCAGGGGGTTGGCTCAGATGACCTATTGGTGACTCATGAGGCTCTGAACTGTGACTTTCTAAGCAGAGCCAGGGGCTTGTCTGTGGTGTGTGAGTCTACAGTTATTACTCTGCTGAGCCCCCTGCCCTGCCCATGGGAGGGAAGTGAAACTTGGCCTCCTGGAAAATTGCCTCCTCGCCAAGGCTGGAAAAGTGCTCTGTGCCAACCTGTTTCCTGTTGGCCTCACATTTTCCTCTTCGGTCCAAATGCAGTCGCATTGTTCTCCAAGTCTGACTGAGGCTAGAGGGGATTCCATATAATCCCTGCACCAGTTTCCTCTGATTCGAAACACCAGCACACACACACATGCAGGCACACGCATGCTCACACTTCATTCTCGCCGGGTTCCCAGGAGGAGAAAGTCCACTTCAGCATGTGCCAGGATTTGGCTCGAGGAGCCCAGGGATTTCTCCACTACACAATGACCTGATTGTGCAGGCTTGTCTCAGTCCAGTGGCAGGTCGGCAGGCCAGCTGAAAGCTCATCTTAAACAACCACCTCAAACCTTAAACCCAAACACCACAGCTGCACTCCTGGAACCAGGTCTGTTTTCCTAGAATATCTGGTTACAACATTTAAAAAATGAGCAACCTCATTATCAATAGTGTTTCTGAGAACCCAGCATTCCTTTGGAAAATGCTAGCTCTCCAGGGCTGGCAAGAGCTGCAAAGCAGACACATTCCCTCGCCTGACGCCCCCTCCCTGAGGCATCACCCAGCCAAGCGCAACAGCCTAGCTTAGCAAAAATGAACACCAGGGCTCAATTCCTGCTACGGACCTGGGGGCTTTGGTGACTGAGGGAGGGAGTGGATTTTTCTTCCCTAAAGATCTTAAAGAATAGGAGAGACATTTGTTCTTGTGTCGAGTTAGCATCACACTACTAGAGAGAATATTGGATTAGAACTTGGGTTTCTTTCCCAGCTTTTGCATGTGTTGGTTGTGTAATCTTTGACAAAGTTTTAAATTTTTCAGGCCTCAGTTTCTTCACCAGTGAAATAGCGATAATTATTGTGAAGATCAAGTGAAATCACATGTGGCAACATGTCTCAACAATTAGAAAGCCTTCAACATTTAAAAGGAGTTACCTTATTCCTCTCAATACTATCTTTCCTTGTTTCATATATAAAAATGTATAAATGTGAATACGTGGAACCGTCTTATCCCTTTTGAACTACATAAAAAACTTAAGAGTTTTGGAGGATAAAAATTAAATTGAAATCAGTTTAAAACACTGCTCTTGACACAATACTGGGAACAGAATGGGCATAAAATAAATATATGTAGGAAGATTAAATTATATTGTTCATCATCTCCTACTTAAGAAGGTAGGAAACTATGTACTGAGTTTTTTTTTTAATTCCAAATTTGTCTGTCTGTCTACCTGTCTGTCTACCTGTCTATCTATTATCTATCTATCTATCTATCTACCTATCTATCATCTATCTATCTATTATCTATCTATGTATCTATGTATCTATGTATCTATCTATCTATCTATCTATCTATCTATCTATCATCTACCTAACCACCTATCTATAATATTATGTGTGTGTGTTGCTTAGCTGCAAACTATGACTTTATCCTTCCAGAAGACTCAGCTCCCAAGGGTTCCTTGTGTTTGAGGCAGTTCTGGTTTGCATACAACATGGGATCAAAGCTGACAGATACCATTCAAAATTTCTGGTTCTTACTAGCTGTGATTTTAGGCACATTTGTTCTTCAGATATTACATTGGTGCATTGGATTGTGCTGACCTCTCTGGTTGCGATGAAGATGGGATGAAATATGCAAAACATATATCATCTTGCCTGGTTTTTACTACTCATTCAATACAAATCTGACATTTTACCAACATGCAAAATGAGGAGGAAGGAGGGACATGAGTGACAGGCTTATGATAGTAATGACACATGCATCAGGAGTCCAGGGGTGAGAGGAAATGTTCTTTGGAGGACTTTCTAAGAACACAACCCATCCTGATGCTGAGAAAAACCTAAGAGTACAAAGGGAATGAAATCAGGGTTTTGAGAATGAGCGTATACTCTCATTGCAATGAGAAACCTATGGTAACTCAAGGTTGACCTTTCAGGAGACCTATTCAAAAGATATCAATGGGTGTGTCCAAGGAAAGAACTCAGTTTTTGACTTCAGGCAGGTTAGGAACTAAGTTAAGAAATGGAACACACATCATGAACATCTTCTTTTTCTCTATTCTCTCCCTAGGTGATATTGCCAAGCCTCAGGCTTCAAACAAAGAGGGGCAAAGAGATGCCCCCAAAGAGTTGTACTAAGGGGATGACATTTTGAGCTGCTTCTTGAAAATGATGACGAGGTTGTTATTTGGTGGGTATTGTGGATACTGTTGTCTCGATTCTGTATTCTCAATCTTTTTGAGAGGATTACACATTCCCACTCTAGAGATGAACTTTGGCCATGTCACTTGCATTTGCCAAATGGAATGTGAACAGAAATGTAGGCTATGTTTGAGCAAAAGCCTTAAGAGGAATCACCAGGCTCTGTTGACCTTTCCCTTCTTTTACAAGAACAGTATGTTTGAGGGATAGCTTTCTCCTTCAGCCTGATCTCAGAATGAAGATTCATGAAAAAGAGTTGCAGCTAGCATGAAGGTCAGTGAGAAATAAAACTTTATTTTTGTAAACCAATGAGATTTTGGGGTAGTTTATTGCTGCAGCATAAATGACTAAAGCTGACTAATAAAAATAATGGTACCAGAAGTGCAAAAAAATAAAAAATAAAAAAGCCTATAATGCGTAACATTGGCTTTCAGGTTAAGTGTTATGCAGTAAGGAAACTTCTTGGTGACTCACGTTCTTCAGTGGAGAAACATTTGGTAGAACTGTTGCTTGCGGTATCTTAAAAGGCAGATTATGTAGCTGTAACAGGAGCTACATACATAAAAATTCTGTGTGACAAACCACCCCAAGGCTCAGTGGTCTACAAAAGTAAGCATTTATTTCTTATTCATGTGCCTACAAGTTGTCTGGGGTTCGGCTGATCTAAACTGAGTGTAGCTGGGCTTTGTGCCAACTGTATATTGAGTTTGTCTACTTCACGTATTTCTCCAGCTTCTCGGAGCCATGGCTAACAGAGGCATGCTCTTTTGGGGGTGAAAGGTAAGGGCAGGGAAATACACTTCTCCCTGGTCTGGGCAAGAGAGGCAGTGGGCATTTGCTAAATTATAATATAATCAACCACAGTACCTTATGAACTTGTGGCTTTAGGTGAATGAGTGGGAAGGAGCACAGAAATTGTAGTCATGTGTGCTAAGTTCTAATTGTGTGGCCCAACACTTAGGCGCTTGCCTTTGGCAAGCCACAACTCCTCTAAATCTCAGTTTCCCCATTTGAAAAATAGTGAAAAATTAATTCATTACTTTCTGGGAGGAATAACAGTTCTAGTTAGCTCAAATAAAGGTAGTGATTAGGTGATGATGTAGATACTCGTTGGAAACAAATCTCAGGGAGTTTAAGGAAAGTTCAACAAATAGGACTTAGGACAGAGGAACAGGCAGCCCAGGGACCTTCTGTAGCCTGTAGACTTTCAATCAGTTGTTCTACCATTAATGTGCCCTGGCTGAATCCCATGCCTGTTTCTCTTCTATCGAATTTCAGTTACATGTATTTGTGTATAGACACACATGTATTGCAATATACTCTCAACTTTTTAATAGACTTCATTTTGTTCCTTGAAGGGAGGGGAAAGTACAGATAAAAATGAGATCTGTTCAACACCCAAGTCTTCCATAGAGTTTGCCAAAAATAAGATGTTTGGAATGAGAATCTTTTTCCTAAAAATTTGTCAAGTGGTGGCATCTCAAGTTTGTGTTGTGGTGGAGCAAAATAGGTGTAGTATTCAGCTGAAGATAAACCAGAGCAGGTGTCATGAATACATAAATCCTGCAGAAATAAGATATTATGCAGGGAGCTTTGGGCTTTGGGGGAGTTGGAATCAAATTTCTTTAAGCCGGGTTAGCACAACCCCAGGCCGAGGCAACTAAGGACCCTCCCTCTTCTGGGTTCTTCACTTCAGAGGTCCTCTTTCTGGATCTTCTCCAGCTGAGTCCATCCCTTTAGAGTAAGGAGTTTGTGGGGTTGGGGACATGCACATCCGGACCACATGGGACCCTGGAATCCCCTGTCCAAATTGTCCCAAGCTGACTTCCTAGGCCTGCACAGGACTCTTCTCTACTTTGTCCCTCTGGAGAGTGGATCACCCCACCAAAGAGTACACTTCTGGACCACAGAAGCTGGCAAGGAAGCTTGTTTTCAGAGATGTGGATGGAAGGTGGGTGTTGGACCCTTGATTGTCTCAGTTGACACATGTGAGACCCTCCTGGGCTGGATGGAGCTCAGGGTGGGAAGGGGTTGGTCCAGGAGCTTCCATTGGTGATGCTTTTACCCCAGGCCCTGCAGACCTGAGAGAAGGGCTTTTCTCTGAAAGACAGGGAGGCCCCAGATGACATCCCATGTAGTACAGTTTTAGGGATGTTACAAAGCCCTGCCTATAACACCTGGAATCCAAAATGTATGCTTTGGGAAAGTCTGCCTTGTGAATTAACCACAACCCCCCTCCATAACTGATATAGTAATGAGGCAGCAAGAAAGTTCCAGCTACAATTTTAATTTTCAAAAGCTCATCCACCTGCATTATGATCTTATAAGAAAAATATTCCATTCCCAGCCACCTGTAAAGTGAAATAAGCAAAACTTGGTTCCTATATGAGGCAATAATTTCTCCATTTGGAATGCCAACAATGTTCTCTCCTTGGAAAATTTATAGAGCTTATATCCTGCCTGTTCACCTTTAATAAAGAAATGTTAAATATTTTAAAATAAACTTTATTTAATGGGCCAGAAATACATATCCTCAGGTCTTTTGCTCCTTTAAACATCCCGAGGGCTATAAAATCCTCTGGGTTGGACTGAGTACCATGTCAGGGGTGGGCCCAACTTGCTTGTTTTGTGGGGTTCTCTCTGGTTTATGTGGCTACAGCTGGGCAGGAGGAAGATTCTAAGCATCGCTGTTTCTTAATTTGTGTCTATCATCCATCTACATTCTACATCCATCTACATTCATACATTCTGACTGAGTAACTGAATGCTTTCTAGCTTCTGTGCTTACTTTTCTTTGCCTGAAAAAATGTAAATGCACCCCATGTGCCCACTATTCCCATGCAAACCTTCAAGTACAAAGCAGTGTTTAATCTTGCATTCCTACTGTCCCTTGTTCTTCTCCAGGAGTCCTCTCTTACCTTGCAGAAAGGAAAGGGCACTGAACTTGGAACCAGGTGGCTGGATTACAAATCTAAGGCTCTGGACAATGTTGAGCAAGTCATTTAAGCATATTTTGCCCTGGCTGGAGTGACTCAGTGGATTGAGCACCAGCCTGCAAACCAAAGGGTAGCTGGTTAGATTCTCACTCAGGGCACATGCCTGGGTTGCAGGCCAAGTCTAAAAGATTCAGGTATTCACTTATTTTTTCAAAAATTACATATTTAGCCATGGCTAGTATGTTGTCCCATACACCAGAATTTTGGGGGTTCGATTCCCTGTCAAGGCACATATCTAGACTGCAGGTTTGATCTGCAGTTGAGGTGCCTATAAGAGGCAACTAATCGATGATTTCGTCTCACATTGATATTCCTCTCTCTTTCTGTCCCTTCCTCTCTCTCTAAAATCAATAAACATATTTAAAAATATATCTACCCAGGACTACTCTGTGTTAGACAGCATGAGATGCTCCCAGAAAACGAAGAGGAAGTACCCAGGTAAACAGAGAGTGAGCAATTACCTTGTAACTTCAATATTTAAAGAGATTTGTACACCTGCCTTGTCTCCCTCCTGCAAGAGTTGTGAAGGTCAAATTTGCAAATGTTGTAACTGTGCCCTAGAGACACAAGCAATCAATTGCTGACCATAAAAGAGTGATGAAAAAACAATTATTTCAGAGTTTTACACTGACAGTTGGTGTACAATAGTTGTCTGAGTTGAGTATATCTCCCTTTTCAGCATTTATAATTGTTGGTTGGGTTTCTTTCTTTCTTTCTTTCTTTCTTTCTTTCTTTCTTTCTTTCTTTCTTTCTTTCTTTCTTTCTTTCTTTCCTTTCTTTTTTTGTAATTCCATCCACAACTTCCCTTAAAAATCTATGCAGGAGTGCACTGAGGTTGAAGGGAATTTCAATAAAGTTTGTTCTGATGATTTGAAAATGGGATCCCCCTGGGGTATTGCAAAACTGAGCTTGGGACCTTGGTCTAGGAAAAAGTAGATGGTCTTTCACATTCAGAGGAGAAGAAAACAACAGGAGGTTACCACTCAAACAACAGAGATCATTGTACAACTGGTGGGACAATCAGGTCAAGAGTTAAGATCAGAATAATCTGAATACAAATCATAACATAGGAAAAGGAAATTTTCCATCCCTCCCAACTCCTTGACCCATTGATTGGAGTTAAAGATATGGCTGTTCTCTCAGCAGAAATGTATTAAGACCATATGTAAAGATAAATATTCTGGTCAGAGCACAATAGGAAAACAAAAAGCAAAGAGCAAGTCAGTGGGGTCCCTCAAGGACTGCTGTGTTTCCTCCCACAGTAAAGAACACTTAGAGCTGTAGGAGGTGTGGATCCTGTTCCCCCTTTCATTCGCTCATTTATTCAACAAATATTTACTGAGCGCCTGCTGTGCGTTGGGACTTCAGAAGGAAACAAAATCTAGCATAGTCCCTGCCTTCATGTGAGTTAGTAAAGGACACTAACATTAGTCAAATAATCATGCAAACTCCTCTTCAGGTGTGATGGGAAGGGTTGCTCTAAAGGGAAAAAAGGAAGGTTATACTGAAGTGATGCTCAGTGTCTATTGCCACGGTCACATCTCCTTATCTACCTGTATCTTCTGTTTTTCTCTTCCATCTTTTAGGGATGCATTGGGCCCAACTGAACAACCTAGGATCAACTTCCAATCTTAAGGTCCCTTAATCACATTGGCAAAGTCCCATTTGGTATGTAAGGCAACATATTCACAGGTTTCAGAGAGTAGTACGTGGGTATCTTTGAGGAGCCATTATTCTGCCCACAGTGTCACGGCATCTGTATTTAAATCCGAGGGGGAATTGGAAGGTAAGTGACCTATGAAAGGATATTCTCAGCTTCAAACAACTGGATAATGTAGCTTAGTGGCGCTCAGGCTCTGCAGTTGGAAGGTAAGCTTTCAGCAAAAGTCATGCTAAGTAAACGAAAGGCAGAGCCCAGAACTTCATGCCTGAATGAAATGTTTATGCTGTATAAGGCTGGTCCATTCTAAAGGCAAATAAAATTCTTGATAATCCAAAGGATTTGCGAATTGATTTGAAAGCACAAGCGTTCTGGCGCTGTGCCTGGCCATGTATGCTCACAGAGCAGGTCTGTCTAGGACAACCCAGGCTGTTGCTTCTCTAAATGCATCACCCTTGCCCTTGGAAGGAGTCTGGTTTTCTGCTTTTTTGGAGATTCCAAGTGTGCTCTGTTTATTAGCATCACCATCCACCCCCTCACCCACACCTCTTCCCCCAAAACTCTAAATTGGTTTAATCATATTGCATGTTTCTCTGGTAGAATTTTTCCAGTTCGAGTTTTTCTTGTTTGGTAATTTTTTTCTTTCATCCTTAAATTCCTTAGGTATAAAATATAACCTTTTGAGGAAAAACTCAAGGGGCCTTTAGTCATAGAAATCAAGGTAGAGTGAAGATGAACGCGTCCATATCACACCTCCCGTGCCCATTAGACTAAGTGAACAGCTGTTGTTGGAAGTGCTTGGCAGGTATGGACCAAAAACTCCCTTTCTTCTCATTCTAACTCCTACAAAGAGCTCAGGTTATCTCCAGGTCCACACAGAACACCTTGCTGAAGGGTCAGGACCATGTGAAGGTGGCGAGAGGTCCAGGATTCCATGAGCTAGCTGGGGTTTTTCCTGGACGTTTTCTCAACCTGGACAAACAGAGGCGTCACAGTGAAGGAGTACGGCGAGGGGTCCAAACCGCCATAGCCAGGGTCTCCCCCAAATTCACTCTGAAACCGGAGATCTAACTTCTTTTTAAGAAGCTACTTTCTTCTCTCACTCATTGGAGTGTCCATGTATCAGCATCAAGTGATTAGTTTTGGGGGAAGAGGAAGAAATTGGAAAGTCTGAATAAGAGCTGAAACCCTCTGAACATCTGTTTTCTCAGCCATAGACCCTGAAGTTAGACTTTGCAGGGGGTTGAAGTTTCTTCTCTTTTCCACCCCTTTGCAGGGTGTGAGGGAGAGACCCTTCCCATTCTTCTGACCTGTAAGAAGCCCATAACACCATCCTATCTTGGGGGAGATAATAGCATATATAAAGCACTTTTAAGATGCCTGGAATCCAATAAGCTGTTAGTAAATGTTCACTAAGAGGCAGGATGGTGATGATAATAATGATGATGATGAGCTATTTGTTCTAAGTTGTTCTGGTTGAATTCTCAAGTTTTATAAAGGTGAGAGCAGTTAGAAAATTTCCTTGTCCTTTTCCCCAAATTTACCCTGTTGACAAAATAAAATTCTAGCAACTTAACCTGCCTCTGACTTCACTGGCCTATACATAACATTTTTTTTTTTCAATTTCAGCTTCAATTCTCTGTTATTCATGTCTTTGTTGGTCTCTATCGGTTATCATTGCTAAGTGACTGTCTGACAGCTCTGGGGTTGTTGCTTGTAGATTATGCTACTCTGGGGAGTAACTCTAGAGAGTTAGAGAATTCTGTAGCTTCTAATTTTTTAGATCCTACACAATCCTCCCAAAGTACTCCTTTCAAAATGTGAACTGTTAAACACATTGAACAGGTCTGACTTAAATCATCGGGCCACACATTTCCCTTCTCCTCATAGGTTGGACAGTTCAGAATGGGTTGTGAAGATGATCTGCTAAATGTTCTTCTGTCGCCCAAATAAGCAAGTTGACTAGAGACAGAACAGTGTCTCGGATTTTTCTGAAGGCCTCTTCGTGACCCTTCTGCTCTTTCATGCTTTGCTCCCAAAGAATCATTTCCCAGCTCCCTCAGAGGGTCTAAATGCTCATTTACAAGAAACACAGAGTGAAAGAATGAAAAAAAAAATCAAAAAGATGGTTCATTGCTCAGTGCAACCCCTGACAACACATCCCCCAGACTCCCCTCTTTGAAGCCCATAAAATACTCTGTAAAAATTAAAAAGCATGAATTTATAGGGCCTAAGAGGAGCCAGAAGGCAAAGACCCGTCTCCAACTGATGGGTCAAGCATACTGATGAAGTACGATGAGGCCATGCCACTTCTGGCCAATAAAACATCTTTCCTGCCTTCCCAGTCTTTGACCTTCTCTTTCCCATGCAAAACTAAATGGAGACAAAAATGAGAGAGAAAAGTAAAAAAGAGCAGCAAAACAAAGCAAAATACCCAGCATTCCCTGGCCTTGTAGGGGGACAGTTAGAATACAGTGATCTTCCTCCTGGGCCCCTTAGTCTTTTTTGAATCCCTTGGCCATCATGCTTGCTTAACCACCTCCTGATTTCCCATTTCAGGGAAACCTCAGTTAGTCACTAACAAATAATTTTTATCAAAATATTTCTAGATGGAAATAGAAGCCTAAGGTCCTGTGAAAGTTGAGGCAACTGAGTGAGTCCTATAGGCAGCAGAAGACACACAGGAGGAGGCTGGGAGACATGGCTGTGACCTTGGCAGGCCACACTGGTCTCTCATTCCTAAAACGGGGAGGACGGGGCTGAAAAGGGTCTTGAAATTTCTTTGTCTGATACTCTGTAGTTCTTATGTAGAATGGGCATCTGTGGAAGAAATGGTGGGTCCTCCCTTGGCAGGGAAAGCATCACGGTACAACAGGGAATGGAAGCAATCTAGGCTTAACCTGGTGAGTGGCCAGTGTTACTTGCATTTGCCCATTTATCCAGTTGTGGTCAAGATTGCTTTGAATAATGTTCACATGACTGGGGATCCTTTTAATTCCTTGAGTTTGAGAAATAGATAGAGCAAGAGTAAGAGTGAGAGCAAGAGTGAGAGAGAGAGAGAGAGAGAGAGAGAGAGAGAGACTGGGATTGAACAAACTTGGATTGGGTAAGAGGAGTAACTATTATAGAGGTATCAAATACTGGGGCATATAGAATTATGATAATGTTTCAAAAGAGAAGGTCGAAACAGCCTTCCATGGGTGTACAGACTCCAGGCTGCTGGGACAGTGAGATAAATATCTGAACTAGAAAGTAGGACAGTTTTTTCCTGTTGGACTAGGTAATCTCTGAGGTCCACAAAATAGAAGTAGTTTATCTAAAGTCACACAAATGACTAATTGATGGTCTGGAATTTATTCCCAAGTTCATTCCCTCATTTGCCAAAGGAAGTCAAATATGCCATGTTCTGGGGTAGATGTTGTGTGCCTCAGTCTTCTGACACATTACCTGAATCAGATCAACTTCATTCCTATTGGATGCACACAATTGGCAAAGCCATACATTTCCTCCCTTGCCAATCTTTCTTCTTTTTGTCATGATAATAGGATGGAGATAGAACATAGGTGATAGATGTGTTTAATTTGGAATGAGAGTAGTGATCATAGGTTTTGTGAGGTCTCTATAAATATTCTGTAAATAATACCCAAATGCTTCATATAGGCCCACCCTACCAAGAAAACCATTTGAGGAAAGTTGAGCATGTCTCAGAGCCAGGGGAACACATTCAGAGGTGATGTACAAGTCTGAGCCTTGTAGAAGTGGCTCAGAAAGAGTGAATCTTTGCATTAATACCTGGTTAGTAATACCAAAGATGGTCTATAAATAATATTTATTTCCTCTTTGGTACAGTCTTGCATTTAGTGGTTATATATTTTCTTTTTCTTACTCAGTTTCTTTCTTGGTCATATATGACTTTTCCACCCAAAATGGACTTTTGTGGTTTCAATATATACACCTGGAAAGTGTGTGTATAGGGTGTGTGTGAGTCTGTTGAGGAGAGGGTGTCCTAACCTTGTTATTTGGGGTAGATGGGACTGAATGAGGTCAGCCGAGTTTTTGGGAGTTCAGGTCAAGGCCTCAACTGGCAGAGAGCAGTCACACCCTCCGAGCTTACTAGTCAAGTGCACGCTCTTCTGAAAGTCACCGAGCTGAAGATAAACATGAAGCTCATAATAGCTTTTTCACTTGATGTCCTTTATTACATGTTCCACACTTTAAATTCCTTTGCTTTATTCTTCTGGATCTTTCAGAACAAACATTGAAGTAGGGAAGAAAAGCAAACTGCCTTCTTCCCTCCACCCTTCCCATCCCTCTGAGTGACTCACTTCAATTGGAACAATTAATCTTAATCAGGATGGTATGACAGCAGAGGGAAACATCCACAGCAAAGCCCTTTGGTGCCAAAGACTTGGTGAGGCAACCAGCTCCTTTCTCTGGGCTGCAGTGGGGGCAATGTGGAACTATTTAGTTGTTTTAAAAATAGCATTTTGCAAAATTAGAGCTGCCAGTATCTACCGGATGGGCAGCAGGTCAGGGGTTGTGAAATGCCTGTGCTAACCACCAAGTGTGAGCAGACACTTTTAATAGTGTTGGCTGGAAGGCAACACAGGCCACCAGACCCAAATGATCAACTCCACCTTCTCTGGGGGAGACTGAGGACAGATAATTCTTTGTATTTGCACTCGTATTTCTCTCCACAGAACTCAGAGCTTCTGTGTATGTATCTTTACTCGTTATCCTCATTTTCTGACAGGTGCAATTACTCATCTCCTCTCTTGTGTCCATCTCCTGTTTTGTTTTTCTCTGCATGGCTTACACTTTCCAACCAGTCCTGGATACACCTGGTACCCCAGAAAGGTTGTGGTCAGCAGAGTGCACTTCTTGAAGACAGCTTCATGAATCCCTGAATGACCAGGAGGAAACACTGCACCTCCTTAAAAACGTGGTATCATAGAATTGTACAACTGAAACCTATAGAACTTTATTAACCAAAGTCACCTCAATAAATTTAACTTAAAAAATGTCAGAGGAGGAAGAAAAAGAAAACTAAAAATCAAATGTGGTCACATCTTTTAATTTGTAATTAACTGTTAAGTGCTCATTAGCAGGAAGATAACATTACTTTCTTGAGGTCCAAGAACTCCAGGGACAGAGTCCAAGGTGCACAGTCCTGTTTCCAGATACAGAGTGGAGAGAGAACTGGAGTGTACAGTCTGCGCAATCATGGATGCATGCTGTTTGAGCTCCTTCCACAACCTTTTAAAAAAGCTGCCCTATCACACCCTACGGGGTTCTGCTCCATTGTTGTGACCATGCCCTGGCAGACCTGAATATGAGCACAGGCCACAGTGGTTTCAAGGCCACAAATGGGCAGTAGAAACCCAGGAAAAAAAGGAATGAGGAGAAAAAGTTGTGAGGAAAGAATAAAGAAGAATTACAAGGGGGCACTTAATGCTGTGACACCACTTGGTAATAAGTGTAACTAATTGCTCGGTCTCATAGGACTGTCTTCCTAGAGCTCTATGAACTACTGGGTCTTAGGAATGCGCATGGCGTATGGCAAGTTATTCACTGGTTCATGTCTCCCATTGGTCAAAGTTTCATGTATATCCCACTGGGTTTAATGCCTTAGTAGCAACAGGTATATGCCAAAATGATAGGCAAGGGGTTCAGAGCACAGACATGAAAGAAGTCACTGTCGGACTGTGTTCATATACAGTCAGCCAGACTCCACCCTCCTGCCCTGGGTTTAGTCTCAGATAAGTGCCCCTCTGGTAGTGACAAGGGTCATCAGTGGCTCCAGGCTCTCATCCTACCAGCTTAGCAAGTTCCAAAATGGACAGTAAATGGGAGAATAGGATGTTCCATTGAAAGAGAGAGAGAGAGAGAGAGAGAGAGAGAGAGAGAGAGAGAGAGAAGAGGAGAGGAGAGGAGAGGAGAAGATTGGAGAGAAGAAAAAAATCTCTGGCTAGAAGATGTGGAAGTGGAAAAAGAACAGTTGTCCAGCCTAGGATTGGAAATGTAACGGCTCTATTGGAATCAGAGCTTGGTTTTAACATAAGCTATCTCCTGGGGTTGGTGATGGAGAGCACAGGCCTGGAAAAATAATAATTACTACTTATTTCAAAGCTCCCTTGTACAAGACAACTTAAATTAAGGTCCAAACTCTGAAAGAAGTACTGTTCGATTTTTTTCCAAAAAGGGGATTGTTGTCCTACCTTACAACATTGGGCTTTCGACCTGTTTCAATCTTTATTCTTCCAGACTAGTGAAGTAAGAAGCTTTCCTCTGCATAATGCATGAGGGGTACCAGAATGTGGCCTTCACTGCCCTTGTATGAAAAGAATGACCTAAAAAGAAAATTCTCCCAAAGAATGGAAGATGGCCTCTCAGCATTTTGGGTTTTTGTTTCTTTATTTCTCTCCCCTACTTGAATTAACATGAAGTCCAAACCAGATCTTAGAGCGGAATTGGCTGCCACATAATTCAGACATGTTTGCATAACATTCTGAAAATAATTCAATAAGAATAGGTTTTTCTTGGAATTTATCACTGCCTGGCAAATTGGAGCCCAAACACAACAACTTTGTGCTAGAAAGGCATAAGACCCAGCAAATGGAAACAACAGTGGCAGAGAGAAAGTCCACCTCAGCTGCTGGTCCGCTTTCATTATCCATGATGACGTGAAGCAGGAATAGAAAACACGAGGCAGGAACGGGGACAAACACAGCCTGCATGTCAGAGGCCCCATCTTCTTCAGACCTCAATGACAGCCCATGGGCCAAGGTGGCAAGTCAAGGGCATTCTAGGTCTCAGAAATGGTTCTGAGAAATTCCTGCTGTATTTTTCCATGTCTTCAGCTGAAGGATTTTTCTTATGGGTTTTAGTAGAGAGGATCCACGGTCTTAGAAAGTAATAAACTAGCACAAACATATAGGAGCAGTAAATAATAGCTTACAAGGACAAGTACAGAGCAGTAAACCTCAATCAGAGAGCGCAGAATGATTTTGGGCCCTGCCATTCTCACTGGGACAAAGCAAGTAACTTCTCTGAAAGGAACTTCCCGCCCCACCCCCAAAAGCTCCAATCAGAGTGAAAATTATTATTAATGTGATATTTCAGAGATACAGGGAATTAAAAAATCCACAGGACATATACAGGAGCCCTCAGGTGCGACTCGGGACCTTTCGTATCCATTGGTTCCTTAGGGACTGTTAATTAGGTTAGAAGTTGAAGTTCTTGTCAGGCAGAGCTACATGTTTAGGTCACATGCTTATAGCTCAGAATGTGACATGGGACTCTTCCTCACTATGGACCTTAGTGATTGTGAACATTATGGACAAAGCTAGGCCTGTACCCCCTGAAATATTCATGTCCATAAGCCCCTCCTCTTCTAAGCCTTCCCAGTCTCTGTGGTCACCTCATACATGCCATAATGGTACATTCCTTTTGTATGGCCCAGAATCCGTATCTTTAGCTTAGACCTCTCTTCTGACCTCTGTTGTCTGCTTAACCACTTGGACATCTGTTTCACCTCACCCACACCTGCTCCTATCTGAAACTGGAGTTGTTCTATCTTCTCTTCCATGTCACAGTGTCTCAGTCATTTCAGACTGCTATAAATGAATACCATAGACTGGAGGCTTAAATAACAGACATTCACTTCTCTCAGCTCTGGAAGCTGGAGGTCTGTGATCAAAATGCCAGCAGATTTGGTGTCTAGTGAAGGTCTGCTTCCTAGTGTGCAAATGGCTATCTCATTGTCGTGTCCTCGTGTCATGGTGAAAGGAAGCTCTGGTGTCTCTCTTGCTTCTCATAAGGTCACTAACCCCATCCCAGGGGCTCCACCATCTTTACTTCATCTAAACTTAATTATACCCCAAAGTTCCCACCTCCTACTGCCATCCCATTGGAGGCTGGGAATTCAACACATGGCTTCGGGGGCACACAAACATTCAGTGCATACTACATAGTGAATGATTCCATCATCGCTGCAGGCGCTCAAGCCAGTTGGCATCCAGTAGGCATCCTTGACTTCACCATCTACTTTTTAAAAAAATATACAATCTTTATTATATTTTTTATATTACCATTTAGTCCCCTTATACCCCCATCCACCCAGCAATCACCACCTTGTTGTCCATGTACATGAGTCTTTTTTCTTTTTTTTTGCTTAATCCCTCCACCCCTTATCACCATCTGCTTTAAATCCATTATGGTCACTCTGGCTTCTAACATCTAAATGTGTCTACATTTCTTTCTCCTTGCTACTGCCACCCTAGTTCAGGTTCTTGCTCTCTTTCCTTGGGGCGTGGTCACGGCCATCGGATTGCTCTCCCTGCCTCCCCTTCTGTCTCCCTCTAGTTCCTGCTCCATGCTGTAGCCAGAATATTCTTAAAAGCCAATCCAAACATGCCTCTCTTCTGCTTCACACTTTGTTTCAATCTTTACTCTTCCAGAGAACCGAAGTGAGAAGCTTTCCTCTGCATAATCCATGAGGGGTACCAGAACTGGCCTTCGCTGCCCTTGTTTGAAAAGAATAAACTAAAAAGAAAATTCTCAGGGTAAACTCTAAATTTTTCAACATTATTTACAAGCCTCACCTTCACAGACTGTCCCACTTCTGCCTTTGCCCGTTTAATACCTTACATGCCCTGTGGCCTCTGTGCTTCAGAGATCTGAGTCTTCATATAAGGTGTTCCTTCATAGAACAACCCCCTTTTATATCTTCCCAGGAATTTCCTCATCATTCAGTTGACCACTTTCTCTAGGAAGTCTGCCTGAATTCTCACTCATTAGTTGCAGAGAAAAAGTTATTTCCTAGTTCCAGAAGTAGAGTTAATAGCAGTTTTTCCCTCCTCTACCTGAGTGGCTTTTCTACAGAAGGAACAGGCTCACCAGTTCTAAACAAAAGAAAAATAAGCTTTGTTGTCATCTCTCACTTCTAGTGGACCCAGTGAAGAAGGAGCGGGAGGTCCCTAACGCATGTGAGAAGGAGATTTAGAGTTCTAGGCAGAATGCAGCCACTCAGAGGGAAGGGCATATGACATTCCAGAACCTGTAGGTCCCCAAAGGGTCTTAGGTTCACCTTGTGTGTTTGGGGGAAGTTAGCAGGTTTACCAAGAGGTTCTATTAGCTGTAACAGTAACAACATAAACAATGAGTGTATGTCCTCCTCTACAGGAGCAGGGGCCCCTCTCAGATATGAAACTCTTCCGGACCAGCTATGATTCATGAGCAAAGTCACCATTTACAAAAAACCATAAACAATCTCAGATATTATATTCCTCAATCCAATCACACTCTAACAAATTCAAAGTTAACATTTTGGCTACCGCACCCTGAAAGAGATTCATCATCCTGTTTATAAGTGAAGGCTATTGCCTCACTTGACTTAGAAAAAGTTCTGGTGATCAGAAAGCGTGGGACCCATTACAAGGTGTTATTTTCCTGGGAAAGTTTCTAAAAAGGGGAATTTTCCTATGAAGCCACCCTCCTGGGTGGAGTGAAATGCCCCTTCTTTTTCTGGGGTCCCTTATAGACTCATACTTTTCCCATCGTATCTCTTAGCTCTGCGTCAAAGTGGCTTTTTAAATACCTCTTGCTCTCATTGAACCTTAAATTCTGTGAGTGCAGGAACCCCAGACTTTTTAAATGCTATGTCTCTAGTTTCTGAGATGGAATACATGCTCAGCAAATGCTGGCTGAAGAAATACATTCTCTTCTGCTGCTGCCCAGGGCGCTCACTGGTGGGGATGAGAAAAAGGAGCTCTGGGAATACGCTGTCTTCCTTTTGAATTGGATTTTTCTGTCCCCTTTACTTCATGACAGAGTATTCTTTCAGGAAACCTACCATCTCCTTAGGCTAAGAGCAAGTAACAAAGAATCTTGTCATTTTACCAACCGTAAAAAGAGGTGAGGGGAAAACAGAGAGAGGTGAGATTAGAAGAACATAAAGCGAGGAGAACCTGGTGTGTGAGTTCGAGGGGCTGGAAGCAGAGCAGCAGATGCTTGATCAGCTTCTTCTGTGTCACCTCAGATTTCACCAGCAATTAGGCTGATGGAGTAAGCTCCAAATCCAAACAGTTCATGTCCCTGAGGACCTGGTGGTCTTGATGAATAACCTCCATTGTGGGGCTGGCTGGAGGCTCTGTTCTGACTGAAAATAAATCACACCTTCTCTCTGCTCGTCTACTCAAGCCACCCCACCCCCAATCCTAACCCTTCCACTTCTTTTCATTCCACAAGCTGTGAGGAAGATATTAAGCAAATCATCCCAGTAGGCATAGACTGCGAGAGAAACACCTCATCCATAACCACCTTAACACTCTTTGCCAAAAGCAGGGTGAGATGAAGACTACTCTAGTGTCCCTTGAGAAAATTTAACATCTGGGATGCATGGGCTAGGAAACACTATGTTTCTTCATCTCCCAATCTTGGGCAAGTTGGATGGCAGCACTGTGAATGAGTAGGCTGTAGGGCTGGAGAAATCATACATTGGTGCTTTAACAGGGCACTGCTGAAGAATGCCCCCGAGATGGACCATGGTATTTGGGTTGTGAGGGCAGGAAAGGGGCTACAGTGAACTAGGGCACACATTAAGATCATACATGTGGATCTGGATTGAGATTACCAAAGGTGTATGATCCCGGGCAGGTTTCTCAATCCTGATAGGGATAATAATTACACCTAAGTCAAGGGTTATTGGGAATATTGAATAAATTATTGTAAGAAAAGGACTTAGCATGAGGAATGGCACCTAAAAAGAATTCACTAAAAATAGAAATTATTATTGATTCTTGGTATATCATTTAAAGTGGCATGGTTAAATGAAATCAACATGAAGACATTTAGAGAAATATTAAAAGAAAATACGACTTCAGGGAAATTTCCTGATTATCGCAGGATACCTGAGATTATACTCAGGGTACATAATTCATTTGTTTATGTTATTAAGGGACTTAGTTGGGAAGTTTTTGAAGCCTTGAGTCAAATCCTTGTCAAATCCATCTATCTATCCATCACCTATCTATCATATCTCATCTATATATCTGTCTTTATTTAGATATTAAAACTGAAGTCTAAGAGAACACTGTGAGTTGCAAGAGCAGAGTCAAAACTCAGGACCCAGAATTTCTGTTGTTTTATTTGTTGTTGTTTATGCTGACACTTAGAGTTCACAGTGAACATTTGAGGCACATAAGAAGGACTTTCTACATGTCATTTGCCCCCCTTACCCTGAAAGGTGGGTATGATTATTTCCATTCTGCAACTGAGGAACTGAAACCCTGGGCAAGTCAATGAATTGACTTAAAGATCATGGTAATGTGAGTCTTTTACCAGCTGAAGAGGTTGGATATGTAAGATGCCTAGAAAGTCCAAGTAACCTTGCTTTCTAGCAAGGAAAGGAGAGAGGAAATGAACAAGTGGAGAGGAATCTTTCTGATAGCCTGTGCACTGGTATATTCTGAATGCCTAAGAACAGTGATAAACACTTAACAAGGGGTCCATAAATATTTACTGAAAAATGCTAAATGAGTACACAAATATATACAAAACCTAGTAACAACCCCAATTTTAAAACTCATAAAAGACTTTTACATTACCGCTTTGACTTCATTAACATTGTACTAGCCACCCTCTCTTTAAAAGTAATATTTATTACTTTTAATATTTAACAATGAAGTGATTGCAGGGGGGGGCATGGAGGTGGAAGAGGGTATGGAGGGATAAATGGTAATGGAAAAAAATACAATGAAAATGAACTATTAGAAGTAACAAAAAATGGTGAAAACCAAAAATTAAAGAAAAATCACACTCACACCATATCTTAGAGATAATATATTTATCTTTTCAATTTGGAGAATCTGTCCTCCCTTGGATTTCTGATATATTAGCACTCACATAATTCTGAAATAAAATCACCCCCAAATTTCTTATGTCCACTGTCATCTTTCTCTGCATTCTCTCCCATGGCTGATTCATTCATTGTCATGATTTCTACTACATCCTATGTGAGGATGACTCTTTAGTCTCCAGTTTTTGGCCCTACCCTTTCTTCTAAGCTCTGGAGCATCATTTTTGTTCTTGACATCTCAGCCTTAATGTCTGTCCTGATGATCAAAAACAGAAGCAATGGCCTTATCTTCCCCAGCATGCGTACTTCGATCACTGACTTCACCATCTTCCCAGGCACCCCATCCAGAAACCTGTCATTAGTGACTTTTTCTCTCTGTAGGTCAGCACATCTAATTATTCATCAGGTCCTGGGAATTGCATCTCTTCATTTCAATCCCTCTCTGCCCCTTTCTTAGGCTAGTGCAATGATCTCTATTTTATACATTGTTGTTATATCGACCATCTTGACACTCAGTCCTATCCACTTCTCTCCACTGTCCATGGTTTCACATCACCTGAAAAATAATTAGAGCACCTAACTTTTTACTGATTTCTTCTAACTTACTTTCATACCACAGTACCAGCATTTCTGAACATATCCAAGTTTTCAGGACATATCTAACTTTCTCTGCCTCTGTGCTTTCCTCACGTTGTTTCCTTTGCCAGAATGTTTTCTTTATGCTCTTCTTCCTCCTACAATTGTGGAGTTCAGATAGAAAAGATAGGTACAATATGCAAACACTGCCTCCACTATGTCGACCCAAATGCCCAGAGCAAGGGTTACTGTCTATCCTTTGAGCCCCACCAAACACCATATTTTCATGTGTCTCTTGTCACATCCAACGATGTATCACTGTTACAGATGAATATAATGTGTCTAGCCTACTGGTTGTGAGTCTCTTAAGGTCTACACCTGGTAAATATTGCAGAGAAGTCAAAGGCCAGACATACTACCTTACACTTCTAGCAGAATATTATTTTTTAACCTATATTCTCTTTCCCCCCCTAATTTCCTCCTTCCTAAAGGTGGCTTTTGTAAGATTTAGTAGATGTTAACACAGTAATTCATCAAAATTATCCTATGAGAGGCAGATTGATCAGCCTTAGGACTGAGTCTAATAGTTCTGCATTGTGGAGGGGGTGTGGGGTGGACACAAGAACATGGAGCTCAAAAAATAATGAAAATTAAGAGGTTCTATGGGAAAAAAAGATACTTCAAGTGAGAGGTGGCAACTGTGATGTCATCAGTACGATTTCTAACAGAATGCACTGGAGGATGAGGAAAATCGCCTACTGATGGGATATTTCTCCCAATTCTTATGAATTGTAGATTTTGGGCAGCTATCACAGACTGACTTGCTTAACTCATAAATCTGGAACTGGAATTTTCTTTTTTCTTTGGATCATATAGATATGTGCTTACGTACAGTCACAGAAATCCTATGTAGTTTAAAGATATAAAAATTTACTTTCTTTTAATTAGTAAGAAATCCAGAACAGGCATCCCATGGGTCTGAGATCCATCAGTAACCCCGGCTCTTTCTCTGATTCAGCGCCTCCATTTTTAGCACATGGCTTCTGCCTTCCTAGTCACAGGGCTCTGTTATATCTCTCAACTCCACACCTGAGTTTTAGGTTTGAAGAAGGCTGGGGGCCAAAAAGGTTTTACATGAGGCTTCATTTATTCAGGCTTTCATTTACACCATGTTCGCGAGATTTGTGTCACATAGATAATCCAGGCTGGAGGATGACTAAGAAAATCAAGCAATTAGCTATTTAACCTCTTTTATAGAGGAAGGCTAGTGAAAAATGAGTTATAAATGATTTTTTAAGTGGACCAAACTCTTCTGGTTACCATACTCTCAGACTTCCCTCCATTGCTTTAGGGTCTTTGGCAACAGTAACATGCACCCACATTGTAGTAAAAACTGGGTTCAGGGAAATTAAATATGTATGTATGATGTATGTATATAGGTATGTGCATATGTTTGAGTGTATAGGTGTAAGTAGGTATATGTGCATGCATGTGTATATGAATGCGTGTATATGTGTATGCATGTATGTGCATGTATAAATGTATGTATTTGCATAGCTGCTCTAGGGCTAGGGTTTTGCTTATGAATCCATTGTTTTATGCTATGATAACTCCATTTCTATCAACTCTTCCCGTATATTAAAAGTAAGGATATTTAAGAACTTGGCTTTAATTAGTCCAACTTCAGAGACCTTAAAGGAACCAGCCACCATTCCAATAAGACGCTATAAATGCTGAAGGAATATTCTGTTAAGGAATCTAAGATCCCTGCTGTGTGAGACTAAGCACCATTTTTTAAAAAGCAAATGGAAAAGATATTATTTAGACTTTAACTTCTACAGTTTTTAATTTAAGAACATTGGCCTTTAATTTCTTTGGATTATAATGTAAAGGAGATTTGAATTTTGGACTTTAATTGCTCCCTGAGAATTTAATACTGGAAGGCAGTTCAAATTCAAATTTGAGTCATTCCTATTCTGTTGACCTCATATTTTGGATTGTATTGCTATTAACTTCTGATGAATTATATTGAGCATATTGCTCAGTGACAACATGAGATGGAATATAAATGAGACAAATGGATTTCAAGCTTAGGGTGTTTAATTCATGTACCATTCTTGACCATTTTAGAGTCCTCCAGAGCAAAGGCTAAGCGGTCCACCATGTGTAAACTAGGTAGTCCACACAATGGAGGAGAAGTTGACATGGGGAGAGGGACCACACAAAGTTGTGAGTAGGACTGTCCTGAAAGGACCTGAGGGAACAGTCAAACCCTGGCAGACTACTAGTTTCATTACAACCTAATGATTTAAGACAACAAAATCTTGAGAGCATTAGAGAACATATTCTCCATTTCCCATGTTTTCAAAAAGGGGAAAACTTTTCCACTATATAATACTCAGAAAAGAAAAGTAAGAAAGAACTCTCCTTACCCACACTTGTCTTAAGTAACTATGTGACTGGATAGGACTTAGAAACACAGCTCAGGCCCTTCTGAGATTTTTTCTCCCCTCCATGGGCCTGCCTTTGCCCTTTCTTCCCCACTGAGCTCATGAGGGTCAGAGGCCAGGTAGGGTCTATCCAGAGGACAGACTTTCTCTTTCTTTACTATTTGGTCCTAGTGGCTGAGAAAGAGTAAATCTGGGTATGGGACTCTTCCCTGCAGACTCTCATACTCCAATGGGAATATGTCTTCAATCTCCATCTGAGAATTGAGAAGTATGAGGAAGCTCAGCTGGGGCCATGGATCCAGGCTACAGTTTTCAAAGTACTTTTATTAGCCATTAAGCTGATATTTTTTCTCTCCCCGTTATCTGACTCTTGTGTCTAAATTTCAATTCCAAAATGATGTGGGAGAAATGAGAATCCCACCTCTAAATCCCCAACAAATATTAGCAAGAGAATTGTTTGTTGGTTCAGGAGAG
The DNA here is from genome assembly GCA_004026545.1 of Mormoops blainvillei. Taxonomy (NCBI): domain Eukaryota; kingdom Metazoa; phylum Chordata; class Mammalia; order Chiroptera; family Mormoopidae; genus Mormoops; species Mormoops blainvillei. Next base: position 91,472 of record PVJD01003306.1, on the reverse strand, counting down.
GGATCCCTCCTCAGGGATCTGACCAGCCACACTTCCAGGGTAAAGCCAGTTCTGTAACAGATGGATACATTTGCAGAAAACACTGAGGGTGTCCTTAGAAAAAGAAAAAAGGAGGGAGACTCAAGAGATGGAATTTCAGAATGTCCCCTAGGGGAGGTCTCTGTATGGACTGATAAGTAAATGAGAAAAACAGAAAAAAAAATGTTTTATACCACAGTCTGGAACCATTATTTATGGATGTATCATGGCAACATTTTTTTTTCTGGTAATGTATTGTACCTTCGTAGCTTCCCAGATGTCATGGGAATTACTAAAGATGAATATATATGAGACACTTAAGAAACATCTACTGAATACATGACATGAAGGTGAGGATTTCTATTTCATAGAGCTAATAAGAATCCAGCACACTGAAAGGAAACATTAAGGAAGAAAAGGAGGTGGGTGCCAAATAAAATTCTCTCTCCAATCTAAGATTATAGGTAGAATTCACATAAATTCTTAAGAAAAATCAGGGGTGGAAGGACATAGTACTGGTAGGAGATAATTGGAAAGTAAGCCAAAGAAAGAAGAAGAGGGAGACAAAGAGAGGATGAAAGGGAAAAAGGGAGGAAGGGAGGGAGGAAGAAATAAAAATACATATGTTATTTAGTTGATCTATTATGCTATCAAGATGACCTAACACCTTCAAAGTAAATGATACTTTCATATTAATGTCTTCATCGTAAATTGTTATATCATCTTTTTAAACTAAGCCTGGGGACAGCACCCTACAATGAACTTAGGTGAGACTACCAATAAAGGAAAATTCAAAGTATTTCTTTTGTGCTAAATGGAAAATTGTTAGGGTCATGGATGCCAAAATACAAAGACCAAAAAGAGAAAACAACCTAATCAGGAAATGCGAAAGCTGAGATTTTAGCAAATTAACTCACCCTGATGACTCATCCAGACGTATTAAGTTTTCACATTTTACAGCCTCTTCATTGAAAATACTAAATGCCATCTGTCTCCAGCAGATGACTTAATGTTAGTCTTAAAGTCTTAAAGTTCACATTTCCTAATTCTTTTGTTTGGAAATAAATAACCTTTATGTTGCAGTGGCAAGGTCTTGGGAATGTGATTTCTTTGCCCACTTGGGGGGAAAAATACAAAAATTCTGAAACTGAGCTCTTGGGTTGTGAAATGTTCTGTGGGTCAAAGAAGGTTGGTTCTGAACACACACTGCCTCAACTGGATCTGGCCCTGAAATTCTTTTTAGGATTATGTTACTTGCCTTTTTAGCCAAATATCAATTCTTCATTAAAGTTGAGCCCCCATGCAAGGCTAAAAATGGGAAATACCTGTCCTGCCCAATCATGATCCTCAGAAAGTGACTCCCGAGGGCAAACAATGGCTCTTCCAATTTATTCCTTCCTACTCCCTTTTCTCAACAACGTGTGTTGTTTTTTTTTAAGTTAAAAAAATGTTATTTGGATTGTGCAAAAATATTTGGCTTTCCACATTTTGGGTGCTTCAAGTAGAAATGGGGAAAGTAATAAAGCGTATTTATTAAGAACCTTCTTTATACAAGTATAAGAAGAGCAATAAACAATAATTAAAGGGAGAAAGAGTGGGAGGGCTTTTGGGATCCCAGGGACCCTGCCATGTACATAAAGTTAGGCAGTCAGTTTATTGGAAGCAAGGACTGGATCTAGTCCTAAAATTAGATTCTGGCTGCAGCCCAGTTACTAACTTGCCAGTGACCACTGGCAGGTGACCTCATGCCGTTCTTCAAGTCATGGGGTAGGGCCAAGATGTTCTAAGACAATATATATATCACATTGATTCAGAGTGCTTGAATAAAAAGAGAATTCACTTATGTAAGAACACATGACTCTTGGTAAGCTGGGTTGGCAGACCCAAGACAAAAATGCTGAGATAATTTAGTGTTTTATTTCATCCCAGGCTCTTTGCACTTAAATTCTTAGTACTTCAGGTCTCTCAAAATTGAGCCCCAACTTACCTTCCCAACTTCTATTGCCACTTCTTTTGGGCTTTTGATGTTCTGAAAATACCTGCCATATTCCTCCTTTGCTTTGTTTATGCTGCTTTCTCTACTATACTCTGGATCTACCTCTGCTTATCCAAATCCTACTTCATCCCCTGATCACAAATGCATTTTTCTATATGTTCTTTCTGACATCCCTTGTTTTATCCCTCCTCAACAATTTGATATAACTTATCCTCCTCTAATCCAGGGTTTCTTAACCTCAGTCACTTTGGACCAGATATTTTTTTGGTGCAGAAGACTGTCTTGTTTACCCTGAAATGTCAGTAGCATTCTTGGCCTCTACCCACTAGATCCCAGTAGAACCCTTACCCCTCCGCCATCACTATCACCACCAAGTTGTGTCAGTTGAAAATATCTCCAGAGATTGCCAAATGTCTCATTGGGAGCAAAATGGTCCTTGCTTGAGAATCACTGCTCTATCCTTCCATTCTACTCATGGTATTAATGGGTTCAAAACCAGGCAGACCTGGATTTGAAACCTAGTTCTATCACTTCTTCCTCCGTGACTAAGAAGAAGTTACTTAACTTCTTTGAGCTTTAGTTTCCTTACTAAATGTGAGAATAATCGTTTCTAGTTGGCAGAATTATTGGGATTATATGAGTTTTAGGAGTAATTTGGACATGTTTGGGACTCTCTGGCAATCTTTTGGAAGAGCCTTCAAGTTGCTGGTTTGCAGTGGGCTCACGATCCTCTGGGAGAGAGCTCCTTCATGACTGATATCTGGCACAGCCCCTAGTCATCCACTCCTGGGTTGTTGACATGAAGAAGGCCATTACTGAATACTAACACAGGAGTTTAACTAAATACTATATTATTTGTCACACAAGTGTCACTTGTGTGGGGCCCCACACAAAAAGTAAGCAGTTATTCTCTACCTCACCAAATTTCTCAGTATTTTTAAGTACCACAAGGGCTCCAGTGGAGAAGGGTGGTGGAATAGTGACCAAGGGGAAACAGCATTCAGAAAGAGCTCCATCAGAGGGGAGCATCTTGGGTGACATCTTAAGCTCCAGGGAACAGCAGGACAGATGGATGACACATGCAGGTGGAAAGCAGCAGTGGTGTAGCAGCAGTGCCCGGAAGGAAGAGTAAGGCCCAAACTTCAGAAGCAACACTTCCTGGGGGTAGCATCATGGCCTCCCGAAGGAAGGTGCTGCACCTGCTAGAACAGGGATAAAGTCCCCAGAAAGTTGCAGATTAAACTCTCATTAAAGGCACCCTGGAAATGCTCAGGACTATTCAGAGGGCTTGGTCAGCAACAGGAGGTTCCACATCAACTGCACGGAGCAGTAACCCTGAGAATAATATGCACTATTACAAACACAGTATCCACAGGTAGCAGGCATGCATGCATCTACCACTTGTTGGACACTAGAAAATTCATAAAACACCTAGTATTGTTAGTTTTCCAACAGATGGAGCTATTCAGGAGCAGTTTAAATCACCTACCATCTTCACTGGTCCATAGGGTCGATTTTGCTTGGGAGACTTTTGTCCATCATTTCTATTGGACTGATACAACTGTCACAATCTGCTTGCGTCGCAAGCAAATGGTAAAAACCACACTTACAGAAATTTTAATTATGTGTTTCATCCTAAGCAGGGAGGCATGTGTTGTACTTGGAGGGTCATTTCATATTGAACTTTTGTTTGGTGCAAAGTGCAAAGATGACATCAAGGGTGACACTGTAACTCATGCATACCCCTGCACTTAAGAAGTGCCCCTGCGGCCCCTGTTCTCCACAATGTTGATGATCGGCCCTGAGAAATGTTAATGCAGACTCGGTCCTGGTCTTCTAGGCACGAGCATACCTTTACTCAAGTAGACTGGCCAATTTTGTTCAAATACAGCGAGGTAATTATTATTAGTACAATTCACCAGACATTTCTGGCTTTCTGCCTTCTGTGTGAATGGTAGGATTGCACATCTTAGTGCCCTTCTTTTTGGGGTGGTAACATATGACTAACGTTGGCCAAGGGTAAGAGTAAGTGATGTGTCACTTCCATGCGAAAGCATGGCATGAAACCATTCGGAGCGCTTTCCCGTTGCCATTGTGACCAGCACTGCTCCAGAAGGTGGCTGCTCCTTTGGGCTGAATCGTGTAGTGAGGAGGATATGGCACAGCACCGACAGCCAAACCACAAGGGATGTGTAGGACGAGTGAGAAATCATCTTTGTTGCTTTAGGTCACTGATATTTGGTGTTGGGGGGCAGGACTGTCATCACAACACAGAGCTGCGCACACACACGACGCATAATACCGCGGCATCACGGGCCGAACGCTGCCCCAGCAGCTCCTGCGTGCTCTGTACTCTGTCAGACTGTCAGAGAAACACGGGACATTATCAGTCACAGAATTTATAACCGGTCCATTTCCCCCAATGCAGTGAAACCCCCAGGTCAGCTCCACATTCTATAAAGCGTAGTTCAAAATCTTTACTTTTACCCTTCCATCTACTTCTAATTTCCACTGACCACACAGTAGTTACCTAGATATTAGAGGGTCTGAGAGATCTATTCTCAGCATACATGTACCCTAATATATCCACATGCAAGAGGACAGCGTTTAAAGATGACAGAGACCTTGGACTGCATCCAGACCACTGCTATCAGGAACCTTGCATTAAACCGTGATTTGCATAATGATACCTTACTAGGACACAGTGATTTTTATTTACTTCAAGGCACTGTCACATAAATTATCTCATTCAACGGGCTGGTAGTTTTCATCTGACTGGTATGGTTTTTATTATGAAGGGAAAGGTCACACAGCTAGTCAGTGGCAAGGAGATACAATCCTTCCAGATCTTTTTTATTTTTACTCGACATGATTCCAAGCTCTTTGCTATAATTCAGGGTGCTGGGCACAGATGCCAGTTTTCACCACCTAGGGCCCTAGTGAAAATACCCATATCTCAGCATCTAGAGGTCACTGGCAATACACACTCATCCTAAAACTGACCCTTAAACCCCTCCCCCTAAGTAGCTTTGTAGTTCAATTGGGGCTCATAAAATTCATGACCAAAATGGTAATGCCCATACTTTTGCCCCAAAACTGAAGAGCTCCCTTGAGATACTCATAATACTAGATTTTAGAGTTATTCTGGTTCAATATTTCCCAAATACTGGCCCCCGTGTTGTAAGAGAAACCTCTTCCTGCATTCTTCCTTGCCCCTGCACTCCATCCCCCAGTGCCTGCTCACCTCTTTCCTGCCTCTCCCCTCATCTTTATCCCTGCTATGCCTACTATGGAATGGAAATAGTTCTCTGGGCCACAGTATGATTTGAGTTCAGAAGCATGAGTTGAGCCAGTCTCCCAGTTAGCATAGGGTCCCTCTCACAGAATTCTTAACAAACAATTATTTGTCTTGTGCTTAAAGTGTTCAGTGCTCCTTGGTTCTCAAAGGAGCCCATTCTAATGACTGAGAGTTTAGTCACTACACAGTTTTCCAGTTTTTAATATTAGCAAGATAGGACAAATTACACAAGCTGCCCTGTGTGAAACCCATCTGCCCAGTGACTTCAGTATGTTACTTTGCAGGTGCTGATGGGCAGAGAACAAATAGCATATGCATCTCCCCTTCCAAGTGATGATTCTCCTATTTTTAGAAACCACCACGGCTCAGTGTCTGAGACCACCCTGTAGGGCTTTAGTATGCATTTTGAGTTTCAGTAAACTAAAGTGAAGTGGGTCCCCAACTGAGCGTAGTATGCAAGAGAGGGCAAGCTCTGAATCCCTAAGAGGGGGACAGTTGGCTGTGGTTCTCTGCAATTCTCTGTTTTACCTAAGACAGTGATTTTGGATGCCTTATGACCTCCATACACTCCTGCAAGTTTGACTCGCTCACCAGCCTGGAATATCCCCTGCCTCTCATGCGTCGGTGTTTTTCTTCATGCTGTTCCCTTTCTGCAACTTTCCAAAATGTCTCCTGTCTCATGTTAGAATAATTAATATTCTTGACTCCACTTTTTATCAATCCTATAATACTACTAAGTTCTTATCCACATGAGGGCAAGAACTACATATGACATATTTTAAGTTCTCACTCAGCACCTAGCATGGTGCATTGAGCTCAAGATGGATCTGCAGCACCAGAAAAACGAATCAATGCAATTTATGACTAATTCATTTAAAGCTGAGGTTGCTTAGATAAGAAATTCACCAGAAAAAGCAAGTCCAGCCATCACTCATTGTGACTAAAAACCACAGCCCACAAATCATCCTGGGCAGGTTGTCCTTCCAAAGCAGAAATGTTTAGGCAAAGAGGACAAGCTGTTTGACCGAGGAGTGGAGGGTGCTGCTGAAGAGAGGCAGGGAGGAAGATATTCTGTGAACTTCCCTGAATTTCTTATGTCACTGACTTACCAATAAATTGGCTTAAACACACACACACACACACACACACACACACACACACACACACACCCTAGCATGCCCAGGCCTAAATATGATCCTTCCTCTAGACTGACAGGCAGAACAGGCAGCAAGCCAGGTCCATGCTATGTCCTCTGGTTTGCCCTTGGAGGGCAGGGCCAGGAACAAAGCCTTAGGGGAAACAAGGACTTACCTGTGTGTAAACAGTTCACCTCCACTCCCAAATGATGCTGATTGTCATAGATTACAGGTGATATTTTCTTTGTTCTGCTGGTTCTGGCAGTAGCCAGGGAGGACAGAGAACCGTGAAGGAAAGCAATGAGTTGGTGTACCATTGGTCTGGAGGATGTTTACAGGGTGAGTCTGGGGTTGGCGTAAGTGTGGGGACAGTCAGGGCAGCTCCAGCCCCCTCCTGTACTGACAGTGTCTTTGCTAATTGCTGAGAAAACTCCCTTGAGCCACATGCAAAGTTGAAGTGGGGAAGAAACTGTCAACATCTCTGCATAATGTCATTTTGCCATTGACAAAGTTTTGTCCTCCCTCCAGCCCCCTCCACGCACACAGTTGTCTAGTTAAATATTTCCATGACACAGAAGGGTGTGCAGGGATGTTGGGCCCGGAAAATGTTCCCTGGCGGTGGGAAGACAGAGTGCGTGTGGGTGAGTGCATCCACTCAATCCCACATGCGGGTTCTTGCTCCAGTCTCATCTTCTCTCATTCTCCTTTGCAAAAAGTTCTAAATCCACAAATAGCACATTATGATATGTTGCCTTATCACATAACTGTCTGTAATTACATAATTCACGTAATAGCTTAATCTTTTCATCGTTTGGGGCAAGCCTTTGTCTTCTTAAATAGCTATCAGCGTCGAGAAGGCTGTTATGGTATCTCTGGTTCTTTTGTGCCCTATCATGGCTGGCATAGTTCTGGGCAGAGGGGCACTTCCCAGTGAATACTTGTGAATGGGCTCATTAAATAGCTTTATTACCCGATACTGATAACATTCTATAATTATCATTACACCATGACATTAAAATTTCTCCTAAGGACATAGAGCCAAATTGAGAGAGAACGTGGACATCAGCCATTATCCGTGTAATTCTATCTGTGCGTATAAATGGACAGAGTTGAGTTAAACAGATGCACACCAGTGGCTTGGTGGACTGCTTGGCGATTTTTATTTTAAGCATGCAACCATTTGTCTAACCCCTAAGTGGGTGGCATCTGTTTAATGTAAGCACAATATTAATAAGAACTAACATTTATTGAGCACTTACTATGTGCCAGACATGTCCTAAGCCCTTTACATGTTTTAACTTATTTAATCTTCACAGCAAACCCTGTCATTATCTCTGTGTTAGAGATAAGAAAGTCTGAGGGAAAGGGAACAGCTGGTTTCTTTTGAGTGGCGGGCCTGTCTTTGAGCCCAGAGATCTGGATTCCAAACCCATGCTTTTAATCACTGCACTGTACAAGAAAAATGAGTTAACTCCCATTTATGTTGTATCTCTTGATCTGTTTTAAAATAGATATTAAAAAGTATATTTATACTTTTTATATTTTATTCTATTGCAGTGTGGTGGTGGGGGGGTTGTTACACGTGGCCTTCTAAACTGTGACCAGGACGAACACAGGGCTAATGCTTCCCGTCAGCTTGGTAGATAGAGCTATTGGCGAACAGTTGGAATCCATGCAGAGACCATCCTTGGAAAGGAATATACTGATTAAAGATGAAATGAGGCTAACGCACTGCTCTTGGGAAAAGATTAAATGCGCTCACAATGAAAGAGTGTCCGTAACCATAATTAATGAAGTAATAATCACTTTTGAGCTTATGTAAGACCTGATTCTTTGATTACAAGTGTTTCCATTTCAAGGGAACTGGAAGGATGCTTTGGCTTGTGGTAACAATCAGTCGATCAGTCAGTCGAACTGTTTCATCTTTGGGTTGCAGTTCTGCTTGATCAATGTATCTGCCATTTCCAAAGAGCTTTAGAGGTTTTCTTCTTCCTGCCTTTGTGCTTTCAATTGGTTTTCATCAGAGGCAAGATGCCGAGTCAGCTTCTAGTTGGCATTGATTCAGCGGGTGCAAAGATTCAGTGGCAGGGTTACATTTACATTTTTATCACTATCTCTTAAACCTGAATAATTTATTATGTTCCTCCCAGCTCCGTCACCCCCATCGTCTTACAGACCCAGAGTGAAGTTATTGCTTTTGTAATCGAACTTATTTCAGAGGTGCCTGCCATTTCTCACAGGCTCCTGACACCCTCTCTTTTCTGTTGGGATGAAGTTTGGGAGAAGACTGTTTTTTATTTTTTTTCTGACTGATTCATCTTATTACATTTGCCAGAGATTTCTTTGTATGTGTTCTCTTTCAAAGTGTATAAATTCTGCAACAAGTTAACTGCTTACTAAATTAAAGAGTGTTGGTTAGGAATCTGATATGTTTTTTATAAATGCATTTTTTTTGAAATACGAGATCAAAAAATGACAGCAAACTCCAGGGAGATAATCTTATAGACTTCTACATGGGGGCTTCTTTTCTGAACAAGTTTGCCATTCAAGAGTGGAAATAATCATCTTGATGATAACAACCATGTATGTTCATGGAAGGAAATGCTCCCCACTATGCCAGTAACTGAGATATGATTGCTTATACCACACATGCATACTCAAGAGTTCACTCACTAGTATGTTAAATGAACTTATTTCACCCTTTTGTCAGTTAAGAAGAAACAAGAATAAATAAACACACATTCATGCACATACACAGCTCAAGCCAACACATTTCAGTGTATGACATTAAAAACACACTAATGGTTCCTCAAACTAAAAAATCACCATTTCATTTATGAAATAATTCACCTTAGTGTTCACTGCAAAGCAAACTCTTTTGTATATTTAAAATGACTGCTGAATTATCAAAAACTTGGGAGTCCTCTGATTTCTTTCAGGGACCTGCTTTAGAGCTAGGGCTCATTGAGATTTATGATTCTAGGAGTGCACTAACATATTCAACTGAGTTCAGCTAGCATGTTTTCTTCCCCATCCCCAGGCCACAGCCCCCTCAGAGGATCTGAAACCTGCAGCACATTTGACTGCAGAAATTCTACTTCCTAACTCCAATAGGCCTTCAAGTGGGAAATTACAATCCTTTCTGGGAATGGTTGGTAAAACACCAACAGTGGTAAAATAGTTAATTTAATGTGTAAACTTGTCTAAGGTATGGTGCCTAATTGGTTGGTCAAACACCAGTTTAGATTTGGGTGGATGTGATTAACACATATATCAAGAGACTTTGAGTAAAGATTATCCTCCATAATGTGGGTGAAGCTTATCCAGTCAGTTGAAGGTCCTAAGAACAAAGACTGAGGTCTCCCAAACAGGAAGCAGTTCTTAAAACTGCAGAGTAGAAACTCTGCCTGAATTTCCCTACCCACTGATCTATCTTGTGGACTTCAAACTCAAGATGGTCATATCAGCTTTTACCTGGTTTCCAGCCTACCACCTCTGCCAATAGGTTTTGAGGTTTTATATTTACCTACCACCATAATTGTGTGAGCAATTTTTAAAAATCTCTCTCTCTCTCTCTCTCCCTCCCTCCCCCCCTTCTCTATTGGTTTTGTTCCTCTGGAGAATCTTGACTAACACAAATGGCAATTAGTTCTCCTTCTCGCTCTCTGAGAAAATGACATCCCAGCCCAACACACCCTGTCATTGCTATAATGAGAAATTTTAGTGCACATTTCAGATCCAAAATGTAATTTGTAGCAGATGATTTGTAGTGGTAAGTTGTGAGATTTCTGTCATTTCCTAGGACAAATCTCAATTCCTGATGATATCCTTGGACTCAGCACACATACTGTCTCTTCCATGAAGCCTTCTCTGGGAATCTTCCTCGTCACATCCCAAGGCTGCATTAGGTCCCCCTCTTCCACATAGTGCTCTCTATATAGACATCTCCACATAGATGCTCTCTGTAGAGCATCTGCTCTGTAGTTTCTTCACTGAGTTTAGCATGTTGCATTGCAATTTTTTTAGATCTTTTCCCTTTACTAATCTGATCTCTGTATGGCTGGGATTAGATTTTATTTATGTTTGTATCCTTGGCAGATAGCATAGTATCTGCACAGAGTAGGTAGGTTTATATTTTGTTAAATGAATGAATGAATGAATGAGTGAATGAGTGAATGAAAGAACAGTTTAATATTTAATAGTTCCATGTTACCTCTGGAAGATTCTCGCTGTAACTCTAGGGTGTGTTGGAAAGTCATTTGAGTCAGGCAACTCTGTCTTTTATTTCAGTTTCTCATCTTTTGATCTTGGGCAAGTATTTCTATATCTTTGATATTTTTTCCTAATCTATAAATCAGAAATTATAAGCTATACCATGTTTATTGGGTTACTATGAAGATTAAGCAATATAAGTATATGATATTCCAGTAAATGAGAGGTTTCATTTTCCCCCTCTATTACTAAGCATTTGTTCCAATGCATTCTAAGTTCCCCAAAGTTGAATAGTTAGACACACCAGTGGTCTCTGGCTGTCCCCTCAGTTCCTTCATGTCCTTTTTCTAACAGGAGATCATGGACACTGAGCCCTGGGTCAACTCTGGTTCAGGAATATCTCTCACTCCAGTTACTGACTCTCCATGGGTTCTCTTGCTCAGGCTAACTGACTCAGTGCATGCTGTGTCTAATTTTAGAGGCAAAGGAATTATTTTATGTTTGCTCTCTGAGACCTCTTAGATCAGTGATGCTGGTCTCAGGGTACTTTGGCAATGACTTCAGATATTTTTGATTGCTACACCTGGGGTGGGTAGAATGATATTGGCATCTAGTGGGTAGAACCCAAAGATGCCACCCAACATCCTACAAAACAGAGGACATCCCTAGACAGCAAAGAATTACCTCGTCAAAAATGTCAATATTCCCACTGTGGAGAAACCCTGCCCTAAGTAATAGAGAACGGATGCTTCCCTCTTCAATACATAAAGGATGACAAAGCAAGTCACAACTACACATTAAAAAATGGTTGTCCTGTGTTTCAACACTAACACACTTCTTATCCATCTTCCCACTTTATTTCTAGCCTAGACCACTATTTATTTATTTATTCTTATTCTACATTGACATTATTCTCTTAAATTATAGATTAATAAGAGTAAGCATGAGTTTCAGTTGGGAGTTAGGCAGTTTCAGAAATGTATTAGCATTAGATGGCCACATAAGATAAAAAGTAAAGTGAGATTCATCAACACATTTACCACACTTAGTTTATTGGTGGGTGAAAACATTCAGCAGCATAACATGTGATAAAAAGTGACATTTCTCCACTCAGGGTGCCCTAGTGTCATTCCATGACCTGCCATGTACAAGCTATGTGTTGCACAAGTTACCTAACCTCTCTGTGCTTTGGTTTCCTCATGGCACAGAAGAAAGAGTACTTGCTCATAGAGTTGTTGTAAAGGCAGGTGATCTAAACAAGGAAACAGCTGTCTTTACCCTGGCTCTTCACCTTTCTTACTATGTGACCCTGGCAAGTAATTTAACCTTTTTAGGTCTGATGTGCCTCATTGTGAGATGGAAAAACTCATAGCATCTATTTCATAGGAATGTTGTAAGCATTAAATGATATAACACATGAAAATGTTTTTGTTCCAGGTAAACCCTTGATAAACTAATAGCTTTTGTCCCTTGAACAGCTGCTCTGTGGGATCAGAAAGAAAGCTAAAGCATCATGACTGCCCACTAGGTGAAAAGCGTGGATTGATCAGGAGGCACTCAGTGATCATCTTTGGGTGTCACTGTCTGGACTTGTTCTCATTCCGTCTGGGTCCAGTACAGTGAGGAAGAGTCATTTGTAGAAAATGGTGCTGAATTCATGTTAGAGTAACTTCAGTACTTTCTTTAAAAGCTGAGGAGAACTGCAGGTTGTGGAGAAAAAAATTTCCTCTCGCATTCCCATCATCAGCAACACACATCCATTCCCTGATTGTGATCATCTGCAAGTTCAGTCTGGGGGACTGGCTTAGTAACAGGGAAAACATGGTAGTAATTTGGGAGAAAAACTTTTTCAATTGGAAATAATCACTTCTCAGTTAAACCCCTGGGGCCATGGTCCTGTCATGGAGCAGGGCTGAGTGACATTTTCCTTGGGCTTCTGGATAAGATCTGAGCTGTAGTGTAGGGCAGTAATGTGAACTGCGCCTAATTGGTTGGAGTGAAGAGCAGGGGGCCATCAACCTGTCTTGGGGTTTAGGCTTGCTTAAGGGCAATTATAAGCAAATTAATGAATAATTCTCTAGATAAATGACATCAGGAGATGATTCCACTTGCCTGGTAACTATTGGCTAAGAAAGCTTAATCTGTATCAAGGAAGAAGATGGATGGGATGAGCTCAAAAATTTCATTTTTATTAAGAGATGAGTATTAGTGTTATAATAATTCACAGAGAGTCATGCCTTGCATTGTTTGGGATATATGAAAACTGTGGGATGGTGAAAATTAATCCAAAAGCATCTACAGTATTGAGAGAAAAGGCCAAAATACACCCACCATACCTCATGCAGAAATCCAGTTTACTTTACTGGACATCTCAAACAAAATAAGCAAACAAGAGATGATAAAGATGACAGGCAGATGCAAAAAAAAAAAAAACCCTATAAAAAATAGAACATAAAAATAAAAAATAAAATTCCATCCCCAAAGGGGTAGGATTGGTGCAGGGTGGTGGTGATGGGAGGGGTGGAGGGAGTGGTGAGGGTAAAATGGACAAAATTGTACTTGAACAATAAAAAATAAAATAAAATTCCAAAATTAAATGCTCAGTGTATGGGAAAACAACTAAAGAAGCATGAAAACACTATCTGTACAACCTTTAGAATCTAGTGAAAGTAGTACCTAGAATAAAAGTTACAACCTAGTGTAATTATATTAGAAAAAAAGATGAAAAATTACTTTTTAGTAACTGGAAAATAATGAGCTAAAAATCCAAATTAAGTCATTAAAAAAGAAAACAGAATAAATTCTAGGAAATAAAATAAAAAATAATAAAAATAAAAAAGAAATTAATGAAATAGAAAACAAATGAAATAAATAAGTGAGTTAGATGAAGAAAGTAAAACTTTTATTAATGTTTTCAGAGCAACAACTTCTGACAAGATTGAGAAAAAAGATGACAAATAAAAATACTGGAAATGACAGAAAGGAACATAACTATAGATATAGCAGAGGTATAAAAAATAAGAGAAAGCATGAAAAATTTGTGACAATAAATTTGGAGACTTTGATGAAATGAACAAATTCCTAAAAAAAACAACAAAATCCAAAATTGACTCAAGAAATAGGAAACCTGAGGATTTCTATAAAAATTAATAAAATTCAATTTGTAATCAATAATCCTACGAAGAAAACAAGAAGCCCACATTATTTTACAAGCCAGTTTTGCAAGGCATTTAAAATCATTAAAAATGAGTAGAGTGTTATCTAAACAATCATGTTCCATCCCAGTCATAAACCGTGGATACGTGTATGAGTGTACTGGCTGAATGTCAGTCCTAGTTTTACAAAACTGTCAAAAATTATCATTTCAATAATATGAAAACTATTTTAGAAAATTGAAAAAGAGAAAATTCTCCTCAATTCACTCTATAGGTCAATATAATCTTGATTCCACAACCAAGCAACGACAGGAAGAAAAAGGAAAATTATAGGTCAATCTCACCTGCAAATATAGATGTAAAATTGTTTAACAAAACATTAACAAAATAAATCAAATGATATATAAAACTCTGATATAGCATAATAAAATTAAGTTTATTCCACAAAACACTGGCTTCACATTGAAAATTTACAAAAATAATTTACCACATGAACTGAACATAGAAAAAATATATAATCATCTCAATAGATATCAAAAAAGCATTTGATGAAATCCAACATATATTTAATAAATTTAGAAATATATTAATACATATAGTAGCCTTATATACACTTCTGCATATATGTATATATATTTATGTATGTTATTAAATATACTTGTACAATTTTACAAGTATATTCTTAAAAGTATATATATAATTTTACATATGTGATATATACTTACCTAAATGCAATATATACACATATAAGAATGTAAATATATATTATGTACATATATGCTTATATATGTATGTGAGTATGGATGCATATCATTATTTCAGTAAATAACTATACATGCAGGTGTATTGTAGGGTAAGATCAATCGCCACATGACTGCTTTTATTTTGGTAGTGCCTTGGCTATTCATAGCTCTTCATTCTTCCATGTAAATTTTAGATTGAACTCACCAAGCTTCTAAAGAATCAATTAGTACCTTTTTAATGGAAATTATACTAAATATATAAATCACTTAAGATAAAAATTATTACATCTTTATGCTATTCAGGCCCTCCATTCATTTAGATACCTTGTTTTCAGTTAAAAAAACTAAAAATGTAAAGAAAAATATGTCTGTTTTCTTCTCTATTTTTGAGATAGGGTAAAATCTCTTAAATAGTACACAGACAGGCTAACTACAAAGATGAATGATATAGTTGACTTTAATAAAAATAAAAATTTCTCTCTATTAAAAGATAAAGTGAAAAATTTTCACTTGTTTCTAAGGTAATTTATTGACACCAGAATTAATAAAAGCTTAACCCCAGGATATATGAAAAACTTCCACAGATCAGCAAGAAAAACATAAACAGTAGAAAAATAGGCAAATGATTTGAACAAGTACTTCACAGAAGAAAACATAAATGGCAAATAAACCTCTAAGATGCAGCCTTATTACTATCCAAGGAAATACAAACTAAGATAAAAATAAAATACCCTTTAACTTTCTGGATTGGCAATATCAAGAAGGGTAGCAACACCAAGTGTTGGTGAGAAAGTAGGTTAAAGGGAATTCATAAATTTAGTCTAAATTGATACAACTAATCTTGAGAAACAATTTGCATTCCTTGTAAAGTCGAATATTTGCATTCTGTAAGATGCAGTAATTTTACTTTTAGGTGTGGGGCCAAAAAAACCCTTGCAAATGTGTAATAAGGGATACATAACAATGTTCACAATGGTATTATTCATAATCGTACAGTTGGAAAGAAAATACATTGATAAAAAAATGAATATTTATTTTTGCCACCCTCAGACAGCAGAATAGTTTGAGTGGAAATAATTCATCTATAGCTACAGGAAGCAGCAAAAAAGATCAATGTCAAAAACCTGCTTTTGTGTGGAAGAAGCCAGTTGCAGAAAACTTGGTGATATATCTTGCCATTTTTATAAAGTTGAGTATTTAGACAAAGTTTGTAATTTTATTATTTTGGTTAAATAAATGGGTGATAAAATGATCAAAATGGCAAGGAAAGTGTAACAACTGATTTAAGAGAATGGTTGCCTCTGGGAAGGAGGGGCGTGGGATAGGAAGACACACACAGGTAGATAAAATGGAGTTGGAATGGGCAAGCCCTTAAACTGGAGTGAAAATATTGAGTTTGTTTTATCATTGGACAGCAACACTTAAATATTCTTCTGAATGAAGTTACATATCTACATATACATAGTAAAAGCCGTGCTCCTGGCAGTTGATTTTCAAAGAGAGCTAACTTCTAAGTGGGAACATTGCTTTTCTCTGATTGAATCAAACAGATTTTAATATATATTAGTATTTATTTTAATTTTAAAATAAAATTTATTTATTTATATATGATATAATTTAATATATATATATTAGATTTTAATAGAATATTGCTAGACAGAAGAATTATCCAGATATTTAGAATAAGAGTGGGCTCCAGTGCTCTGAAACAAATCATTGAAATGAGATCTCCTTCAAGTTTCAAAGTGGATAGTGGAGGACACTCCCTAATGAACCACACCCTGGATAATGCCCTCGAGTGTGGGTCGGGCCAGAGACTTGTTTCCAACCAATAAAATGTAGCAAAGGTGAGTGCATGTCACTCCCGTGATGAGGTTATGTTGTAAGGTAAAGGTTCTGGAATGTCACTCCCATGATTATGTTTCATTAGCTAAGACTGTCTTAGAAAACTACTGAAAGAAACTCTCCTTCTGTCTTTGAGGAAGCGAATAACCATGGGTAAACTGCCTATAGAGAGGGCCACGTGGCAGGGAGCTGTGTGTAGCCTTTCCCAAGGGCCAGTAAAGAGCTAGAGTTCTCACTCATACAAAGGAAATTAATCCTTCCAATAACTGGAATGAGCTTCCCATGGATTCTTCGCTAATCCAGTCTTCGGATGAGAAAACAGTGGGACCAGTCCCTTCCTTATGGCCTGGTGGTAACCTAAGCAGGGGACCCAACTAATCTGTGCTAGAACCTACTCTCCAGAAGCTGTGAGATAATAAATGTGCACCATTTTAAGCTGCTAGAGCGTGGTAATTTGTTACAGTGCAGTAGAAAACGAATACATTGCTGTATCCATTTGTCTTTGTATTCCTACATAACTCATGGAGAGTGCAGTGTCGGTGTTCTTAGGGGACAGATAGATGGGTGGAAGAAGTAAAAATAAGTCCTCCTCTCTCCAAACCTATCCACTGGGATCCTGAGTGACACTTCTGGCAACAGAGCGAGGCTCTGTCTTGAGAGCTGAGTAGGGTTGAAGCCGTATTCATGTAATGTCATGAGTGGTAGGCAGTGGAGAAGAGAAGACCTGGACCTAGACTGTTTTTCAAGCCCCTTAATACCTGGAGAAACATTCTAAATAGCATGGGTAGATTCACCAAGAAGCTGATGAACTTAAGCTTCAGGCTCTCTCACTAATATCTGCTTCTTCCAAAGCCCTGAGAGGGTACCCAGCAATTTCCTACTTGTAATTTTATACTCATTTTATCTAAAGGGCCTGAAGGCTCCACAAAACCTAGATCCACCCCTGACAAACAACAGAGACTGGGAGCCTAAGGACTCATCTTTTTAGCTGCAGAACACCAAGTGTGATGCTTGCATATAGAGGTGTTAAATTAGTACTTAAATTGAATTCCTGAGTCCTTGGAGGTGTTACTGAAAGAGATCTCAAGTCTAAAAATTTCATTCATTTATTCAATTATTTATTCGTGTTTATAACTAGAGATAGATATTGGTTGTGAATAACTGTTTATTAATTGTTTCTGTGTATATGAGATCTGGCCAGAAGGGATCCAGTCATGTAATATAAAACATAGAGACATTTATTGAAGAAGATACAATAAACACTGTACATGAGACAATGACACCTCAGGCTCCTTCAAAGTAGGCATCTTGGGACCTCACACAGTACTTACAGTGTCCATTAGCTGCTCTGTTGTATTTTCCTGAATCTCATCTATGGCCTGAAATCTCTTTCCTTTCAAAGGTGATTTTAGTTTTGGGAAAAGCCAGAAGTCTCAGGGCACCAAATCTGGGCTGTAGAGAAGTTGAGTCACCTGGGTGATTTGATGTTTCACCAAAAGCCTATGCATGAGACGTGATGCATGAACGGGCATGTTGTCCTGATGAAGTTGCCAGTCACCAGTTGCCCACAGCTGCGGCCTCCTGAATCATCTGAATAGTTTCCATGGAGGAATGTTCAAGCTTAATGCAAAATCTGATGCAGATTCGTTGCTCTACTCGCTCAGTCATTTTGAATGTGATGGCCACACAGTACACATGCTCGTGAACTCAAAGGTGTCTACCACCCCCACTGACTAGTACAGTGAGGTTGTCATTGTTCACACATGCACATTCCAGTCCACTCTCCTTGGCTGCCAGTTTACATCCACGTTGTGCAAACTGTTCTTGTTACATTAACAATGGTTGGACTTTTTCAGACAGACCTCATAATACTTACTTTTTGACTTGCATGTTTTTGTCTGGGTGGTTAAACCCTTTACATCAGATAAGTTATGTGAAGTACTCACGGACTCCTCTTTGTCTTCAGTCCCTTGGTTTGCTTGAACTTGGTAATTCCTTTATGATCTAGTTGGGCAGAAGAAAATGGACCCTATCACCTAGTGAGGTCCTGTCCAGGTTCATGATCTTCTTATGATCATTCTACCCAATATTTTTCAGTAAATAAATTGTTTTGTGGAGAAACAATATTTCTTTTAGGTTATATTGGAATCATTTGATGACCTAGTATGTGTTCCAATAAAAGCCAGACTAGAAACAAGAGTCATGAAAACTGGGCAGAAGTATAAATAAAATTGTACCTGGTCCATATGATATTATTGGTGGATTTCTTCCTTTCCATTCTTTGATTTACTAGTTATGGAAGAGAACATTTTGCCAGGGTTTTGGGTCCTAGTGTGTGGATGTCCCTCTGGTCCTCTTTATAACTGCGTCTCCTCTCAGAAGTGAGATGCAACTGGAGCCCCAATTCCTCAATAATGTAATCAAAGCTTTTGCATAATGTTGTTCTGTAAAAAATATCCTGCTGTTATTTCCTCCACCTTCTCCTTTAATCTCTCATGACCAGGAGAAAGACTTTTGTGGAATTGTAGATTATTCTAAACACCTTTGTTCGACCCATCCTTCCTGTCCTCTCATGTCTAGAAGCATCCCTAAAACTTAGTGGTCAGGAAGTGGGTCCTTATCGATGACCCATTTCCTTCAGGACCTTTCAGAACTTCTGATCCCCTGCCCACACCGCACAGCCACTCCTTTGAGCATCCCAATCACTATACAGATTACTTAAAGCCTTGCAGATTATTACCTGCCAGACTCAAGGTTAAACCCAAGCTTCATCTTTGTTAAAACCACTCAAGGCCCTACATTGTTTTGCATATGTCTTATAGGTATGTAGGCCTTAGCCCCAGAGCCTCAGGCTATATACATTTATGCCCCCTACAGACTGTTGCTACTACTGGCATTTCTGTAATGCAAATTAATTTATACAATTGACATGGGGAATGTCACTATAACATGGAACAGTGGGTGGAAAGAAGAAAAGCCTCCAGGGTGGCTGCCTCGCAGGCATGAGAAACTTTTCAGCTGTACTTCAAGAAAATTAAAACTTGTACATTGCGCTCAGGGCTTCCTCTGCAGGACCTCACTTTAGAGGCCTGTGACAAGTTGCAGGAGCTCTTTCTCCACTTTAAGTGCCAAGTAGCTCAGAGCCCCACTGCCATCAGCACTGCCCAGCACACATCAAACCTGCTCTAAATAAAGCAGGCTGCCGACAAGTCCACTTGACAGTTATTGTGCGTTTTTAACATCCAATGACACTGAGGTTCCTATTATTGTTTTTGTTCATGCTCTGGTCACTAGGTAGATTTTGGGCAACATGCCCTATCCTATTTTTCCATCAGCTCTATTGTTTGTAGTGCACAAGTGTTTTCAAATGCCTATGTCACGTCATTGCAGAAATGTACTTCCTTGGTGCACCTCTGATCTTCCAGCAGTGTGGACCTGGGGAAGCCCTTGATGTTCCATCAGCTATTAGCGTGCCCATATCAGAAATCATGGTGAGGTCTCACATTCCACATCTGTAACTTCATGCTGGCCACCCTTGTTCCCATCCTCTGGGCCTGATGAGAACTTCATTCTCCCAATATCATCAGCTTCTCACCTGTTGCAGGTTTCTTCCCAGATTCTGCCAATGGGGTCATTGGTGTCTTTCTAGAAACCCCACTGTGCCTGAGTGTCTGGGGATTGATGCTTAACAGGGGAAGGGGTGGGGACTGAAAAACCCACCATAATCGTATAGCTTGACACTGCCAATTTCCCCCCAAATCTGTTAGTGCACCCTGGAGCTGAAAGTCATAGGTCACAACTGCTTCACATTGAGTGGATAAACAAACCATAAATAACTCCATGGGAACCTCGTAAATGTGGGGCCGGCCTGTCTTTTTCAGCACATCTGTCTCTAAAGGCTAGAGGAGTAATGTGAGCTAGGGGGCCTCCTTCCAAGGGGCTTTAAGCAACATGAAGGGATCAAAACTTAAACCAGAAGTTCCTCTTATGGACGGAGTGGAAGGCCTGGGCTTTCTCTTTGCTAAAGCCAGAATAAGAAGAAGGGGCTGGTACAACTGAAGGAGGGAAAAGTACAGACCAGAGGAACTGGAGAAAGACCAAGATGATGCTACGAGGGATAAAGGGTCTCCCTCTGGAAAACACTTACAAATAAATATTTTTGCCAGTACATATATGAACACATGTTCATACACACACACACACACACACACACACACACACACACACACTGCATGACTAGAAGACACTTTATCCTCATCAGTAAAAAGAAAATTGTGGGTTACCAGGTCTGCAATTAGGCTAAATTGACCCACATGTGCATTCTCTTTAGTCTGCATAGGTTTATTAATACTTTATATGAAGTGCCTTTAGAAAGTGTAAATACTCTGCAATTTGCGATATAGTCTCCACTACTCCTTAATGCCATGCCTGACACTCACAGTGTCTATTACCCCTCTGGCCTCTAGAACAGGGCTTCTCAACCCCAGTACTAATAATTCTTTGCAGTGAGGTTGTCCTGTACATTGCATCGTGTTCTGCAGCCTCTCTGACCTCTAGGGATACCCAGGGATTCCAGTAGGTAGCATCCACCCTCCTGCACCAACAAATGTGACAAACAAAAACTTCCAGGTGTCTCTTACAAAACAAAATTGCCCTCAGTTGAGAATAATTGCTCTAGAGGTATACAAATCCACAGGCTAGAGGTTTCTGAGGATGAGAGCGGTAAAGTGATTTACTCAAAGTCTTGTAGCTTGTCAGTGCTGGTGCTAGTGTTCAGTTCTAGGACTGTACTCTCCTAGCGTAGTGTTCTTTCCCCCACAGTGGAGGCGGTGAATCTCCAAATGACCTATTTCTTATTATATAAAGAATTTCCTGCATCTTGTAAGCAAAATCTATCAGAGGTAGGCTACTTGCGAGTTTCAGTATATATTTTGGGGTAAAATGGCCAGCGGGGTGATTTTGAGGTGATTACTCCATCCCTGAACTCAGTTTCCTCACCGATTTTGAAAGGGAGCCATAGAGGTGCCCATTATCAAGCCAGTCTGTACACGGATGACCCCAGTGGTGGTTGGGGTTGGCATTACCCAATTGGTTGGTGGTTATGACATCCCTCTTGTTAAATATGTAAAATGTCATTCTACCTGTCTTACTGGGTTGTTGTGAGGATTAAATAAGACAGTCCCAACAGTGATGGCCACCTTCTAAACTCACGACACTATCAGCTACTATTTTTATTGCCCAAAGGCGGAAGAAGGTAAAAGAAGGAAAACCCTACCTACCACTTTGACCTTATTTCTTCCCCTGTCCCTCCAGCCACGGCGAAGCAGTATTGTTGTTTCTTCTCTGCTTTGGGCCCATTTCTGTTTCCAGGCCTTAGCGCTTGGGGTATGCAAACTAGTGCACAGCCTGCTCGACTCTGCGCTGTTTTTGTTTCCCCTGTTATACACTCTGTTCATTGTCAGGATTTTGAATCTAACCATAATGTTTAAATAAGCGGGATAATGTGAGTAATAAACATAGTAATCTTGCGGACGTCTGCGGATCCTGACTCACTTTCTTAGGTGGTATATTTCAGGTCTTTTGGCTTAGGAATCAGTCTGGTTGGCTTTCTTTACTGGGGGCTAAACAGAGGAGTTTGAATTTTAGGTTGGCAGGTGGCTGTTTTGGTAGGATTTTCAGTCCTTCCCAGAGCTCACATCTAACCAATGTGCCAGTGTGCCCCTGGAGCCGTGCTTTGCATTTGCTTAAGGAGAAAGGAGCCATCTCCCTTCATCTCCCCCACCAAATTCTTACCCTACAATTTGGGTAGCTGTACAGTGACTTCACAGATACCTCCATCCAGCTTCGGTTCTGACCCCTGAAAGGGTACCTCATCTTTCTAGATTATCCCCATTGATCCGACAGTCTGCTCAGGTGACTCAAATTCTGGAAGATAATTTTGACCAAAGTCCAAATGAATATGTGTGGAAAGAGAGAGAGAGAGAGTTCAGGGAAGCATCCAGGATTTGCACAAGAGGGAAACATTACTCATCTAGGTCTCTGAACACCAGGATGGCTGGATGCCTGAGTGGAAATTCAACATCAGGGAGAATCTCATTATAGGGATTCAATCTGCCACCTAAAAGAATAACCACTCTTCCCTTGACAGGAAACTTTAGAGCCAATTCTTGTTGCTTCATCCCTGTAGTCCAAACTATTCGGAGTTTAGCAAGTGCATCACATGGCTTTCAGAGTACTGGGAATATAAATTCTCAGGGGGCATGCTGGCTCTCCCTGGTCATTCCGGTGCCATTATATTACTTTACCATCCGTGCACCTTGCTATTGCCCCAGCCTGGTCTTTTTTTTAAAGACAGAATTGGTTGGGGCCCAAAGAAAATGTTAAAAGTCCTTATTTTTTTCTGAGATTGTAAAAGGGACACATGATCAGTCACAGCACAGATCTGCTTTTGCTCCTGGCTCCTCAAATGTTTCTTTGGATGCCCACTGGAATTCTGTCACGTGTTCACCGATCTGTTTGTCAACTCCAGGTCACTGACTGCTTAGCTTCTGTTATATTTTCTCTCTCCCCTAATTATTGTTCCCCTGATTATTGTCTTCAATTTCCAAAGCCACTCGGAGGAATCTTAATGTTGCCATCACCAAGGTTGACCATGTTAATGCCAATGTTTAGGGCAAGGGAATCCTCACCCTAAATTGTCAGTCAAGGTAAGGCAATGACACACTTCTCAGATCTTTGTTACACGTTTCCATATACACTGCACTCCCTGAGCCCTTTACGATGGCAACCTCCTTGGACTTGCCTCTAATCTCGTTTTCTATGGTTCATGAGATAAGGTAGGGTAGCAGACACCATCTTTTCTTCTCCATCAGCACCTGATGTTTGAATATATTTCCTTCTTTCCTTTTCAACCAGAAACAAAAGCCCTCATGCAAGTCAATTGCCACTATACCCACACGTGCCTGAATTTCATTTAAGCACAGGACCATGACAGAAAAAACAGAAGCCTTTACCTTTACAGATAAGAGAAGAAGATCGAGTGATAAGGGTTCTCACCACCTATCCAAACGGATTTCCTTTGTCTAGAACTCTTTCTGCCCCAGCTATGCTCCTTTGCTCTTCAGTCCTTGGCTTCAAATCCTGGTTTCCTAGGATTTTTGCATTAATTCCATGGAGAATTAAATGTAGGTTTTGTGTGACTCGGACTTCACAACAGACTGGACAGACAGGCATCTACACAACCCTCCCTCCTTGAGATTGGCTCTGGTTCTGTTGTTAGTCTACCCCTCAACTGAACGAGGCCAGACTCATGTCTACCTAACAAGGGATGGTCAGAGAAAGGACTATGCTGGGCTCTCAGGCAGCTCCTCCCCTTCGTAACCCCGTATGTACCCAGTGTTCTATATTTAAATTCTACCCATTCTTTTAGGGCCAAATTAGATGTCACATTTTCTATGTAATTTTTTTCCTTCTCTCCTAACACTCATTTGAGCATTGCAGGTTTTTATTCCTTCTGCAAATGCTCTCATAGCTCTTTATGATCAAATCAAAGCCATTGAAGCACCTCATACCACTTATAAGTGTCACCTCTAATAAGATGCACATTCTTGAGATTAAGCACAGACCCCTTTAACCACTGACATCATGCCTAATTTTGTGCCTTTATCCTGGTAGATGTCCCATAATGCTACTGTTTATTTCTATTTCACAATTTTGTTAGAAAAGGCAATTCTTTGAAATGAGAGTGATAAATTAGCTTTATAGGAGTCTTTTTCATAATTTTTGTTAAACTTTACTACAAGCAAATTCATAAATAATTAAAGCAAAAAGGAACCAATCATCATTTCAAACAAAATATAGTTCTTTTCACTAAAACTGCAAATAAATTACCAACCTTTTCCTTATTATCACAAGAAACTATGTTGAGAGAAAGGTCCAGTTCCTTTTCATAAAAATCTGGATTTTAATTATGATCAAGAGCCTGAAAGGATCCTGATTTGCCCTTTTCCTGGGTCCCCTATTGGGGTTAGAGTTAAGATTTTTAGAAATACGAAGGTGTCAGAGTACTTTGTTATGAAGAAAGTAGCAGTGACACTGTGGAGACTTATGAAATATGACATCATAATATCAATAATTCAATCATATAAAGTGTCCTCAGTGAAGTATACAGGATGGGATCTGTCTGGTTCAAAATGGGGCTGAAAATACTGAGCACATTTACAACATTTATTTTTGTATTCATTTGTGTATTTATTTATACTTATTGCTCATCTCATTCCAAAAATAATTTATGGCAAGAGATCTAACTGGGATTTAGTTCATGGGATTAGGACCTATGAGTTTATTTAACCCACAAATTCAATGTGATCCAAAGGTCGTAACCTCGTGGTGACTGCCTTGGACAGATCCCGTCTGGAGGAAAGAGTTCAGATCTGGGTTTAGCACTTTTGGAGGGCAGACAGAGATGGAACACAGAGCAGGGTGAACAGGACTGTGTAGGGCTTAGAACCTTTATTATATGAGGAATGCTTATAGGGCTCAAAGATGTGATAGTACTCTTGAGAAGTGAAGAATGGGGGTATCTGAGACATGCCTTCAACTCTCAGAATGATTTTCACAAGAAGCAGGCTGCACTGCTTTCTAAGGTTGAACCAGGACCAATACACAAAAGCTATCATGATACAGGCTCTCAAGCAATGAAAGGAACAATTTCTAATCAAAGAAATCTAACGGAGCACATAGCTGTCTTGTGAAGCACGTGGTCCCCTTCCCCAGTGAGGCTCAGATAGAGGTTCTGCAGCCACCTGCAGAGACACTGCATGGAAAGTTTGTCCTCTCTGGTCAGCCAGGGCCAAGGCCAGGGCCAGGGAGGGAGTCAGGCCTGGGAGCTGAGCCAGCTCTAGTGGCGCCTGTTACTGGGATAGCAGCCCTAAGGGGTCCGGTGCCAAGAAAAGGAATGCAGGCAGTAAACCCAGGAGTGACGTAGGAGGACCAAGAGCCAGGTATGTCATGAGTGGGTCACCGATTGGGAAGGGCAGAGCAGGATAAATATGGTAGGGGCGGGCAGAGACAAGAGGATCTGATTTCATGAACCCAGTTCATCTATCATTTTACTAGCATGAAGTTACTTATGCACATTTCACTGAAAAAGGTGGGTGTTTTTAAAATTAGAGATGCACCCCTGACAGACCCCTGCTTTATTAGGAGGTTAGATTTCTAACTCTAATATTCTATAAGCCAATAAATCAATATCTTCTTTTGTTTAACTCTTTTATTTCTATCGAACTCATTGTCATCAACAGAGGCACTATGAATAAGCCTATGGCTACATCCATATCCTTCAGATTTTTGTATCTTTTCAAAAAATGAGCTACGTTAGGGACTTGAATGCCTGAGGTCATCTCTTAACCGCCCTGGTCTTCAGATTCCTTATTTGCAAGAAGAACTTGAAAGATGAGAGAAGCACTAATTCTAACTGTAAATTACAGAGACGGACTGTAACTTATTCATTCTCCTTTGCCACTTGCATAAATTTTTTCTTACCCCGGGCATAATAATCCATGACACATAGTAGCTAATATTATTTTCTTGGCTCCCAAGTACATTTGGGATTCCCAGTTAATGCTGGGAACTGAAATAATTCACTATCAGTGCAGGCTCTAGAAGTCATGGGACTCTGGATAATGGAGGTCATGCAGAGTCCAAAGGGGATGGTAGGAAAAGGAGAGAACATCAAAAATGTCTATATATGACAATACGTCTTCAAGGTCCAGTTTTAAAGAGCTTTGTAGAATAAAAACAATGCCTAACTCCAAGCGACAAATTCTTATTGTGGGTTCCTCCAAAATAGTGTTTGAGGTGAGGCAGCTGTGTGGGTGGTTTATTCAGGAATGTGATCCTACAGTTCAGGTGTGAGGAACAGAGGAAGTGGCCTGGGCAGGAGGGATAGTCCATCCAAAGGGTGCCATTGGGTTGCTGACCACTAGAAGTGACTAGGTACTTGACCCTTGCACTGTCTGAGAAGCTCCCTAAAATACATTTTAGAACTACTCCCTGAGGAGTGGGGAGTAAAACAACACCTATCCATGAGTTCCCATTCCCATTTTTATGGGGTATCCTTTGTCTCTTTGGGGCTGGGCAGGGTAAGTGCTGAGAGATTGCCATAGGCATCCCAAGCTGTGACATCAGCTTAGCTCCAGGTCATGAAGCAAGGAGGTAAGGAACCACCAGGTGATTTACAGCTGAGGCTTGAAGAAATCTGGTCACCGTGGCCATGGGAGAATAAGAGGTAAAATAGATGGGCTTTGTAGAAATATACAGGAATTGTTAAATAAATATGTGTAACCCATGTTTCTCTAGATTTCACCCTTCAGGGTATGCAAGTATGCTGACCTCAAATTCTCACTGCCACCTCCCAACTATAGCTCCCAGCTGAAAATTGGACATCTAGTCTCAAACAAGTCTGATCAGCTCCCACACAGAATCCACTGGGCACTCCCACTGCTTCTCCTTAGGACTGCTGGTTCCTTTGGGGGTGCTTCCATCTCTGCCAGGCCCCGCATCTGCTCTGCTAAGAATTGCCAGCTCTGCCCCTACATGCTATGCTGCACTTAAAATTATTTCTCCCCTGCCAATTCAGGACTTGGTTAGTTGGCCAGACTTCTTAATTCCAGCTCATTCATTTTGATGAGTCTTTTCTCAGGAGACTCCTCAGTCCCTCATGGAAATAGATTCTGGGAAGTGGAGTCTCTAGGCTGCCCATTGGCGAGCACAGCTTAAAGTTGGGACTGAGTCTACATAAACACTGACTTGAACATCTACTGTAAACATAAGAGAAATGCCATTTATGATATCTGCTCAGAGAAGGGATTTAAAGCAGTCTGAGTTCGCAGACCTAGCTCTAAGTGTGAGGGAGGGAGGGAGGGAGAAAGACAGGGAGAGGGGGAGAGAGAGAGAGAGAGAGGGAGGGAGAAAATGAATCTTGATGCTCAACTAGAAGATAAAGTTAGTGAATATTCTAAGTCTCTTATATTTTTCTTGTGCTAATAGCTATGACTACTTCATGTCACTAGATGCATGAAGAGTAATTGTCTTGGAAAAAGTAGCACTTTTATACTGGACTAGATTCTGAAATTCATCTCCATGTCTCTTACTCTGTTATTGTCCTTGAATTTTTAACATTTTACAGAGAAGGTATTTCAATAACTTTCCTTTTTTATCTAATGCTATTAAACTGTGCATACTATCTAGAATTCCTTGCAAATGATTTCTCTAAAGACTATGTCGTATTGTATCCTGAGCCCATTTCCTAGCAAAACCCAATGGAGATAGAGAACAGTTGCTATATTTTATGTACCCTGTAGACTTTATAAATATGCTTTGACTGATTAACTAGGTGGTTATTCTTCACCACATCTCAATTTCTTACATATTTTTTTGAGAGCCAGGGATCATTTACTACTAAATGATTCCTTCCCAGGAGACCTAATCCCAGTTCCAATAGAAAATATAAGGAAAAGCCACCTACCAGTTTTTAACATGCAAATATTTTTCTGGGTCTCTTCCAGTCCTCAGTCAGAGTGTCCTAAGGGCAGTGAAGCTGAGTGTCTTTTCAAAGAAATGTAAACTGTTCTGAGGACTGAGTTTACGCATCTTCCCATACTCTTGTTAGAGAATGTAAATGAGATAGAGAAAAAGATAGACACAGAGAGCCACGAAGAAGATCTTCAGGGTCAGGAAACAACTACCACAGAACAGGTCACAGGATGCAGAACATTGAAAGATGAGATAAGGTTCCTACAGAAACTCTTTTTGTTTTACTTTGTTTTTGTTTTTGTTTTTTTGTTTTTGTTTTTGTTTTTGTGAAAGCCCTGACTCCAGTTCAGCTGTTTTTCTTGGTTGGTCATGGTTGCTGATCTTGTAGACACGTACAAAAAGAGACCTTCTGAGATCCTTTCATATCATTTAAGGTCTCCAGACAACTATTATATCCACATATGGTTCTGACAGTTTTCCAGAACAGGATATCATTAGCTAAGATTGAGTCTTGAGTCTATTTCTGAGCCAAGCAATAACCATAAATGTGTGATGTTTAGGTATCCTGGCCTGACTCCCATGTCAGTCTCTAGGGGCTTGGATGGGGTAAGGGGCGATAGTGGAGTGAGCTCAAGTCAAACCACAAGAACTGAGAGTAATAGGGTTGTTCACAAAATACATTTGCAGTAATGGAAGAAGGAGCAAAGTATATGACATATTATTCAGTTTGCCTAAGGGTGGACACCAAGTTTCTAAGAATCCCTTTTCTGTATGGTTCCAGTTTAGAGTTACCCAAAAGAGGACTCTGTGGAAGATTTGAGAGATGAGAGCTAAATAGAAGCCACTCTCCTCAGGAGGGTGTCATGGCCAGACACAGCCATGGATGGACACAGAGGCGCCTAGCTTGCTGTCCTTGTCCAGCTTAGATTCTCCACTCTTGACCCTGCTGATGACAGCAGCCCAGGCCACCACCAAGCACTTAGCTGTGGACCCACAGACAACGATGTTCATAGTCTCCTCCTGAAGCTTCCCCTAGTGGTCCCACTTCAGATGTCTTGTGCATGTGGTTTTTCAGATTCTTCTGCAAGCTCCGACGTGTCCACCCTCACTACTGACTCAGACAGACTGCTTAGTGACCAATTCTCTAACCCTCCAGCACCTCCTTCAATGCCTCAGCTCCTCCTATAGTTACACAAGGTCCAATTCCTAATAACACCCATGATTCCCATAATGTTCACAGTGGCTCTCTCTTCCTGACTGAGCCTTGACTGAGACACCAGATGAGTAAAAGTGACATATCTCCAGGCCACCCATTATCTTCATTTTTTTCCTTTGGAAAATAAAACCAAGGATGAGGGTGGTGAACATTCTTTTCCCCAGAATCACACAGCTATTGAGTGGGAGGGACAGGAATTGAAACTTAGGATTTAACTCAAAATTTAAACCTGTTTTAAAACTGGGTTTATGTGAATATGAACAATGGTGGGGGGATTTCCTGAGGGGGTGGTGGGTGCTGGGTGGAGGGAGACAACGGAGGAAAAATTAGGACAACTGTAATAGCATAATCAATAAAATATAATTTAAAAAATCTGGGTTTATACAGGCCTGTCTGACCCCATAGCCTAAGCTCTTAGTTACTACCTAAACTGGTCTGGCACCTACATGTTTCCTTGTTTGCTTTTGAATTGTAGCAAGTTTCACTCTGGCCTTTTAAGGAACATAAGTAGATTTCTTTGGTTTTCTGCGAAGCAAAGAAAGAATAATATTAACATGAAGAAAAGAGGCTATAGCTTCCAATAAACCAATGTTGAAATAAGACAAACAATATAAAGCTATTGGAAGCATTATGAGAATAAAGGTTTAGTTAGGAATTAGTCTACTGCTTGAGATTTGAGGAAAGAAAGCTGGCACCTCATTAGTTCTCATTTCAGAATGAACCTTGGCCTTTGCCCTTTGAGGTTGTCAATTCTTTAATGGCAGTTCTGTCCATCTGGGAGACCACAGCCTGATTTTTATATATCTAGCTATAGGTGGAAAAGTCACTAGTGACCTGCTGTGGTAGTGACCAGCTAGACCACCAAATCCATGGACACTGTCTCAGGTGTCCATGGCACTTCTACATGTTCATACTTGCTTCTCATACAGCGAATTCAACATGTACCTCCTGCCGGTTTTCTCAGGAGACTTCTCAGTCCCTCAAGGAAATAGATTCTGGGAAGTGGGGCCTCTATGTGGCCCATTGGCTTAAAGTTGGGACTGAGTCTGCATAAACACTGGCTTGAACATCTACTGTAAACACAAGAGCAATGCCACTTTCTGTATCTACTCAGAGGAGGGATTTAAAGCAGCCAGAGCTCACAGACTTAGCTCTAACTGTGAGAGAGGGAGGGAGGGAGAAAGGGAGAGAGGGGTGAGAGAGAGAGAGAGAGAGAGAGAGAGAGAGAGAGAGAGAGAGAATGAATCTTGATACTCAGCTAGAAGACAAAGTATAAAAACTGGGAAAATGCAGTAACGTTCTTCCCCTCAACATGCAGGGAGGGCCTGGGATCATTGCTGGGTTTTCACCAAATATGTCAAAGTCTTTATGCAATGAATATAATTGTTACTTCAAATTCTGCTTAAATTATTTAGTGTTGGTAGATTTGATTGGGAGGGGAGGGAAATTAAAGTGTACAGATTAAATAAAAAATTAATTAAAAACACAGATGGTTTTCAGAAAATATACATAAAGGGAATGGATGCCTGAGTGAATGGAGTCAGGAAAGAAACCCTCTGATGCTCTGGTCACAAGAATGTATGCTCTGCTACCAAAGGGGACTTTGTCCTCTGCTGTGTCCTAGTCATCAGCACACTTGTTCCATAGAGTTGCTCAGGAGCAGTGTTTGCTAAATGAAGGAGTCGACTGAGTGGGGCTTGGAAGCATATGAACTCAATAAAATAAAGGATAAGTAAAGAGAGTGGAAGTGACAATGAGTAGGGAGGGGTCAGAGTCCTCTTGGCAAAATAGTTTAGTCTTGTCAGAATAGAAAAATATTGGCATATTGAAGGATTTGACCCACACATTCTGATCCCCAGACCTTGATTAATTCAGTATAGCCACAGGAGTTTCACGTTTTCTTCTCTTCTCGGAGTCCCGGCTTCTCCCATTAATAAAAAAAGATTGAATTAGGTGGAGGGCCCTTCCTGCTGTGTGCTTAGATGAAGTTGGGAAAACACAGAAAAGGCCAGTAGCCTTGTGGGTGTTGGTGGTGCAGGTCTTTGGGGAAATGGGAAGGAGAGCGTGGCGCCTTTGAAGGGCTCTGATCTACTATCTCCATCACGCTCTTTCTTCCCCACCTCCACTCTGCCCTCAAGGGCATGGGCTCTTTCCCTGCTCTCTGCTTTGCCAATCTCTCTGAACCCACTCTGTCTGGTGCCTGTTTCCTGGCAGCGCAGTTGGCAGGAACTTGTAGGAACAGTACAGGAGAGGGATCTTTGAGCAGAGCAGATGAGGACAGAGGGTACAAACCTGGACATGGTGCTGTGCTGCGCCAGGACAGAGTCAGAGGGCAATTCGTGTCCCAGCCAGAGCCAGGATGTGGCAGAGGCAAGCTGAACGAACACCCTAGGTCCCTCTGGATTACAAAGAGTACTGGAAATTTTCACGAATACTAAATTCACTTGTACTTTACAGGAAAAGCTGACCCTTGAGCCATCTTTCCTTCAGCAGCCTTAGTTTGTTTTTCCAGCAGCCCTTCTGCCTTAACCATCATTGCAATCTGCCCTTGGGCATATGAGACTAAACTGATGGTCTTGTTGAATATCCAGACACTCACACCCACATAATGGAGGGAACTCACATGATCACAAATACCCACACTCTCCCAGAAGCCAAAACACATTTGTGTGCTTCCTGACCTTGCTCTGACATGCTTCTGCCCCCCAATTTCTAGTTGTTGACATTTAAAAACAACCAAGAAAACTCCAAAGCAAAGCTACTTGCTGTATGAATGCCTAAATTCAAGCCTTGTCTTCACTCTATTTCATCATTACCATTATTATGATTATTTTATAAACTCATTGCGGTGATGATAAACTCATTTCAGATTGGATTTTCCAAGAATTTCCAAGGAATTTATTTGTGGAATAAAATCATTTGGCAGAACCTAGAAAGATGTGTAGAAGTACTACTTCGTGGGCTATTGTTACTATGATTTATGTTGTTTTTGGTACAATAACACCAAATATAAGGATTATGTACAAACAGAGTGGTACACAAAGAAAGGACACCAAGCTTGGAATCAGAGACTCTGGCTCAAGTCCTTACCACTAGCTATGTGGTCTTAAATAGAGAGTGTAACCCTGGTAGCTTCAGTTACCTCTTTGGTAAAGCTGGAATAACAAAATCTACCCAAAAGATTTAAAATGAGGTTTAAAAGAAACAACATAGGTGAAAGTGCCTGGCTCATACATACCAAATAGTATTTGAATAAACTATTCCCCAAGGTCACGCAGAATTCATTAGTCTAAAGGTTGAAAGCCTAACTAACCACATTTATATCCCCTTGGTCCTGTAGATGACTATTGTTAAGATGACATCTGGGAGGTATTGCAAGATTTTGATGTGTTCTCAGAATAACCAAATCAAGATAAAGCCATACGGGTTTTATGTCACAGGGATTGAAGAAGTTCAAGAAATTAGCATACAATAAAATAATTTATGCTTGAGGCAATGCTCAGCTCTCAGATAACGAGTGGAGCCAACTAACCAGAATGGTCCAACCTTACTGACAGAATCATTTCCATGTAAGGCACCACACCTGCCAAGCTCAGAAAAAGAGATCCTTCATGAATTTTCCTGGAGCTCTAGCATGGAGTAGCCGCTGGGGGAGAGGAAATACCCTTTTCCTTTCTTTTTAATTTCTTAGACCCATATTCCTCAAGATACAGAACATTTTCAGAAGGGGTGGGCTTCCCCTCATTTGGTACCCTAGTCATTCTGTTCCCCAGAGGCTGTTGAAGAGACATGACAAGTTCACTTTTCCCTGAGACATGGACTGGACTTGCCTTTCAATTTAATGCCCAGCAATGTTTGTAGCCTTAATCTTCCAGTTTCTTGTTCAAAGTCACAATTAGGAGGATGTCTTGAGAAGATTTCATCCTAGCTGCAGAGGCTCCCAACAGAGAAACACTAAGCTGCTTCATTGTTACTAGCCCTGCAGCATGGCTCCTGTGTGAAATGGGATTGTAGCCTGGACAGGTACCAATTTTTTTAATAAACATGCTTGTAGTTTAATTTCCCAGCAAACAGCATGGTTTACCTAACAGTTTTGAATTCTTATTGGATTCCTCCGTGCACAAGACATAATCATACATTCAATTCAGTTTTAAAGAAATACAAATAACTAGACACACTCAGGCATCTCAGAACTTTGAACATTTACTGAACCTGGTTCAGAGTGGTATCACTTTCCTGGGCTTGAGTAAATATATTTCACGTCCCAACTTTTTAGTCATAGTTCAGCTCCATCAAATGGGACAGAAGCTAGCCTGAGGTTGGGATCCACTAACATCTTTTCTGTTAGTTCTTGTTGTTCAAACAAACAAATCAACAAACACGAGAATGTACATTGTATTATCCAGCCTGACATTTTAATTTTTTATTTGGAGAATATAGTCTATATTTAATGTAATTAGTGATATAATTGAGTTTATATCTGCCTTTCTATTGTTTGCTGTTTGGTTCACCAGTTTTCTGTCCCCTTTTTAAATTTTTTTCAAATCCTTTCTTGCATTACCTTAGATTAATAAAATACTTTTATTATTCTATTTTTTCTTCTGTGAACATATTCTTTTACCATTTTTAGTGATTATCCTAGAGATTACAACATGTGGCCTTGACTTATTATGATTGAAACTATTACTTTTACTACTTCCTCAGCATTGTTAGAAACTTTTAATTTTATTACCTCCCTTTGCAAAGCACAGTTTTTGTCATTTATTTCAGTTTTATTTATATTTTAAAATCTACCAACTATTGTAATTGTTGTTTTGGAGAACCAATGTTAATTTGTATTTGCTCACATATTTATCCTTTCCAGTGTACTTCATTTTTTCTTGCATTTCCATGTTTTTATGTGGAATGATTTTTCTTTTGCCTGAATAACTCTTTTTGATTTCCTGTAGTGCACACCTGGCAATAAGAAATTCCACAGTTTTATTTTTTAATTCCTGAAAAATATTTTTCTTTCAGTGTGAAGTATATTTTCACTGGGTATGTAGAACTCTGCTTGCTGTTTTACATTCTTTCAGTGCCTTCTGTCTCCTGTCTCCTCCACGCCTTCTCTCCTGGCTTTCATCGATTCTATTGAGAAATCAGCTACCATTCTTATTGTTGCATTTCCGAAGGAAAGCATCTTTTTCTCTTTGGATACTGATAAGATTTTTCTCTCTGCTTTTGGTTTTCAGCAATTTAGCCATTATGTTCCTGGACATGCTTTACTTTTTATTTATTGTGCTTGGGTTTCATTGAGCTTTTAAAATCCATGTGTCCTTCATCAGTTTTTGAAAATCCTCAGCCATTATTTCTTCCATTAATGGGCTATTTTCCCTTTTTACTCCTTCTGGGATGCCAATCATATACATGTTAAACCTTTTGACGTGTTCCGTGTGCCTTCTACAGGTTTTATACTCTTATTTTTTTTCCTCCTTGTACTTTAGTTTAGACACAGCAAAACACTTGGATCAAGAACAGCTTGAGTGTTATATAGTCCATTTATTGAAGTCTTAATTTTATTTATTGATTTATTAAAGATTTTATTTATTTATTTTTAGAGAGAGAGGAAAGGAGAGAGAGAGGGAAACATCAATATGTGGTTGCCTCCCGCACACCCCCCTACTGGGAGCCTGACCCGCAACCCAGGTATGCGCAGGGGCATCAAACTAGAGACCCTTTGGTTCACAGGACAACAGTCATTCCACTGAGTCACACCAGCCAGGGTTGGATTCTTAATTTTAGACATTGCATTTTAAATTCCTAGAATGTGTATTTCATGCTTTTTGAAAATATACAGATTCAAGTTACCTGTTGAATTTATGTATAACTTCACCTTTTCTGTCCATCTTTTCCTTTAGCTTCTTGTAAATATTAATTGTTCATATTCTCATTGACTTACAGTGTGGTTATGTGTATAACACATGCGGGTGAGTTGGCTTCAACCCTTAGCAACTCCAGAAATGAGTCAGGTCCACAGTGCCCTGTCCTTGATAGACCTGTCACATCATGATAAACCCATTGTAAGTTTGCTAAGTATGAAAATCTCAGAAGTCGAAAATGAATTCAATACACTTAGGCCACTGCACATTTTCACTTAGCCTAGCCAGCTTTGACCAGGGCCAGAACGCTCCCATTAGCATACGGTTGGGCAAAATCATGTTCCCGCCCCTGCCCAGCATCACAAGAGAGTATTCTACTGAGATTCACCAGCCCAGGGAAAGATCAAAATTCAAAATCTGAAACAGGGTTTCTACTGAATGTGTATGGCTTTTGCATCATCATAAACCCGAAAAATTGTAAGTAGAACTGCCATAAGTCAGGACCCATCTGTATTTGGTTTAAAGCCCTTAATTGCTAACTCCAATGCCTGAGCTATCTCTGGCTCTGCCGCTATTATAGAATGTACAGTGTGTGTGAAAGAATCACAGAAGCTCTGAATAAATACTGCAGATCACCTTGAAATAGTTTTCTTTCTCTGGAATTTTAGTTGATTCAGTCCCCATTGCTTCCACAGAACTCTGATCCTTTAAAATTGTGACCCCTCCCCCCCTTTTTTTTTTGGTAATTTTTGTGGCTTTCTCTGTCTATGACATTGGGAACAATGACCTGCTGTGACACACTATATTCTGCTCAAAAGATGAACAAACATAATTTTCTGAACTGCATTCAAATTGGTTAACTTTAATCACTGTTAATTTTTTAAAAATAACTAGACATGGGTATGATAATGTATGAATAAACTCAAAGCCAAGTCTGGCCTTAAAAAGAAACCAGTTTCCCACTGACTCAAAATTATAGATCCATTATTTTGGTAGGCATTTAATCAAACTTTAATGCCACTTTTCTTTCCAACAAACTAAACATCTACTCAATAGCTAACATAAATTGCAAGATAAATTTGGGTTTTTAATACTTTACTACTGATTATTTTACTTCTAGTATCTTGCAGGAAAATCTCTCTAGAATAGTATTAGTATTTGTAAGTATTCCGGATTTTTATCTATATTTGATCTTTAACAAACTCCATTAATTATCTTTAAACTCCATTAATGGGGAAAACTATTAATATATACCTTATATAATGTTTTTCATTTTTATTCATTTTTTCATTGTTATTCAATTACAGTTGCCCCCATTTTCCCCCATTACTGTCCCCTGCCCTACCTACCCCACACCTTCATATTGAACCTGTATCCCTGCATCTTAGCACTAATGTAAAAGTAAGTGTTGAGTAAAACTATATGACAGATTATAGAACACTTTTGAGGGTTCTAAACTAGATTGTGTTTCTGGTTTTTCTTATTTTTAGCCTATAATTTGACTAAATGAAATCATCTTTATATGAACAAGATGTATGTGCTGATGCAATAAAGATTTGCATGTAAATGATGCTTCTGTACACTGATAATATGGTTATATTGTCACAAATCAGAGACGCTCTTCACAGTTGGATCTTGTCTTTAGTACACAAAGTCAACTTTCAAACTGAAATTATTATCATTGGTTACTCTTTTCCAAAATTCAATTGGTTTCTATCAACTTACTCCAAATTAAGGAGTAAGTTGTTTAATTTGGTGGGGAGGGCACATATTCTGCAGTTCTTTCAAGCTGATGGACTCTATAGGAGTCAGGACACCACGCACACTCCATAGGTACATCATTAAAGCTTTAATTATTATTTTTTAAACAGGTTGAACAACTTGTTGGAATATTTTTCAAGGCAAAGTAATCTTGGCAAAAGCTTCATAATGGAACACTTTGAGAAATCAATTGACCCTTTTGTGTGCTGGAATCTGCCCCAAAGTGCCTATTGAGGAGACGGCAGAAGGTGAGCAAAAGTCGTAGGGAAATTACTCAGCCTTTCCATCAGGATCCGGGAGCTTATAGCTCTGCACTCAAACATTTCTGCAAGCACCAGGTATTCAGTTCTCATCAACAAGTACAATCTTGAACTGTCTGCCACTCAACATCTAACAAAAGCTTGGCTGAAAAGAAAGATTCTAAATTCCATGTTTGGTTCCAGTTTGCTTATCTGAAAGAATGGGCATTCTGAGACTTTTTAAATTGTTCAGTCAATAAGAACTATGTTACTTATACTTTGTCATGTCAAGAAACTCAGGGGCAAATTTGAACTCCTTTGTTCTGTTTATACTAGTTGTTGTCATCTATGTATCTGTTTTCTTCTTGGTCATGGGCAGGATTTTCTATTCCTCTGTCCATTTTTCTTATTCTTATTTAGTCTTATTTCATTGACTATCTTTGTGCTATAAGCTACCTCCAATGTTTTTGAACATGAAGTGGCATATAAACACATATGTAAATTGAATGTAAATGTGCCTCCACCTTTGCTATCCCAGTCAGTTTTGACTAATGTTCAAATGGTACACGTGTCTGATTATTCTAATCCTAACTCTAGAAGGAAATGTCTGGACTGATTTCCCCTTTGAATGATCAAGAAGAAGGACCACAAACAATATCACAATCGTTATCAGTTTTATCTATTTTTATATAGTTCACCCAATTCTTCTTTCTCCTTTTATTTCTACATGGGAATAGAGAAACTAGACATACAATAATGCTCCAGAATCTGAATTTTTGTGAGGGATACACGGAAAGGCTTAAAAATCCCCCCAATCTACATCAATTTAACGGCATCTAACTGTCCTCATAGCTCTTGTAACAAAGCCCGACTGAGAAGCATATACTTTAGAGCTGGTTTGAATCACATAAACTAACACTGTGATACTAGGGCGCAGGGCAGAGCTAGATAGTTATTCAAATTCCTGCCCCAGAAACATTACAAATTACCTTGTGTCTTTCAGGATTGCTGGCAAGTGGACACAACCTAGGACTGTCGATCTACAAATGACAAGGATAGTTTATTAAATCTCCTTTTGTGGAGGAAAAGAAATGAGGCAGGGAGGATAGGGATGCCATGGGAGGGTCAGCACAGAGACAGCATGGAAGGCAGACACCAATTTATTCTGCTTTTCAGAGGAAGGCTTTATCCCTAAGACACCGTGTAGTCAGGAGAGATTTCGAGGCAGTGCCTTGACAAGATCAGGTAGAGCTTCATGTGGGCTGTTTGAGGGACACTGAGCTTGGCCAGGTGGAAAATGCAATACTATCAAAGTGAATTGCTTCAGGTATCTTAATGAGCAAAAATATGGAATATATATTCCATATTACTTCTTTCTCTTAAATTATTTGCTATTATTGCGTAGGCTATTTGCGCAACACCAATCACTTGCTAAAATTAAAAGAACAATTAGTAGTGGTGCTGTTTTGCCTACTTGAAACCCCAGAGATAAATCTGGCTAACGCTGTCTCAAAATGACCCAGGCATTTATTTGATAGTTGTCATCACTCCATTTTGTTTGCTATTTATATTTGTTTGTTGCTTGGTTTGGTTTAGTTCGATTTGCTCTGATGCTGATGTTCCAGTTTACAAAGGCTGTCTCTCTGCCGTCCACTCTCCTTCCATGTGGAATCCATCTTGCTGAGGCCTCTCCCGGCTGCCAGAGCAGGCCCCAGACCCTGTCTTCTGAATCACACAGTATCTGTCTTCTGTTCAGGGCAGTTAAGTGTTAACGTTGTCCTGAATGCATTTGCCTTTCAGGAAGATTAATGGAGTTTAGTGTGCAGCAGATAAACTCATCTGGGAGGATCAGGAGAGAGCTAAACTATGTCAACACAGCCTAAGGGCAAGAGAGAAGCAAATTGATTACTCAGGTTATCTCCACCCTGCCCCTCCCTACCCCTTCCATTTTCAATTCTAATGTACTTTGATGTCTGCATAAGTGGGGAGACAGATAAAGAAGTAAGCTTATAAAACAGCTGCTTAAAGTGTTAGTCCTTACAAGATGCTAAAATGTACCTAGAAATGCAGCAAAATGGATAAAATTGGATTTCCCAGGGTGAACACTCCTTGGAGTTGTCAGGGATTCAGGGGAGGGGATGCAGGTGCAAACAGACAGTGTGAGGCCCCCAAGGGGTCGGCTTGAGTACCGATGATTACAAAAATTCCTTTCCAGAGAAGATGAATCTGTTGAAGATACAATTCATTTTCCTAAAAAAGAGTTATGCAAATTGTTTTGCAAGGAGAGAGAGGGCATCTGTGAAGGATCATCCTCCTCCATTTTTTTCCCTGTGTAGCAAAATGACTATTACCTTTAAAGGAGGGGGCCGTAAATATGCTGCCAGGGGTATCTGGGCAGAAATGCATCTTTGTGTCTTGTCCGCCTGGCGGCTTTTTTCTGGCTTCTGAAATAGATGGGGGCAGTTTCCAGACACATCTGCTTTTACCTTCCATATACTAAAGGTCTCAGCAAGGTATCATGGCTTCAAAACTCCTTTTTCCCTAAGGTGTTCCTAGTTGCTAAAATCTGGAATGTTTCTTTGCAACATTTACCCTGGGCTTTTTCCTTTCTCTCACTGGTCTCTGTTTAAATGACTTGGTGGTAGGGTTACCAACTTCAGGAAAGTTTCTGATTTAATAAAAATGGGAATAACCATTTGCCCTTTGGGAGGCTTTAGTTGAGCCATGTTACCTTACAAACACATTACTATTTTGAGTTATTATGTAATTCCCTCAATTACCCACCTTTTCAGATTTTCGTAAGAGATTGATAATATCAAACTATTAAGTAGACATTAGCTATTGTTAATAATACTGCCACTGTTAATACTGATAATATTAATAACAAGGATCATTTTGCCAGCATTATGAGACTTATCGAAAGACCACAGGACCATAGCGTGTATGTAATCTTTTTTCTATCAGAAAATGGCTTCAACCAATCCAGATTGAGATGTCTGGGCAGGAAGTAAATCAACTAGATGAGAAAACTTGGTGATAGTATGATAATATAGAAGAGAAATTTTATACAAGATGAACTTGTAGCTGAACACAGTGGTATCCCTTATATATCTCTCCTCTTTACGCCTTCTTTCAATGAAGCCCTTTATGAATTGTTGCTATGGATTGAATGTTTGTGTCCCTCCCAAAATTCACATTCTGAAATCCTAATCTCTGGTGCGATGACATTGGAGATGGGGCTTTTAGGACATAATTAGGTAATGAGGGTAGAGTCCTCATTATGAAATTAGTGCTTCTTATAAGAAGAGGCACCAGAGAGCCTACTTCTCTCTCTGCTTTCTGTCACGTGAGGATGCAAGGAAGAGACGGCATCTGCAAACCAGGAGGGGCTCATTCACCAGAGAGCAGATCTGCCGGCACTTAGATCTCAGACTTCCCAACCCGTAGAAGTGTGAGAACGAACTGCCTTTGTTTTAGCTGCCCAGGCTTCGGTAATTTGTCATAGCAGCCTGAACTAAGATGATGATTATGTGCTATAAAATACCATGCAACGAGGTATGTTCGTTGGTCTTAGGGCCTGCAACACCAACACCCTGGACATATTCCCTCTCCCCAAGTCCTACTTCCCAACCCTCTGCAACAGATGGGTTTTCTCCTGGCATTCAGGTTCTCCTGGCAGGTGGATATGGGAGGACAAATCACAGGACTGGAGAATGAGGCTCCTGAGAAGGAACTTGCTCTAAAGGAAAGGACAGATTGAACTTACAAACTCGACGCTGCACCAAGGTTTAAATTATAAAAAGAAAAGCAGGCATGGTGTGCCACCTCAGCAGGAACTTTCAGATCCAAATGGGCGTGTCTGCCCTGTGAACAAGGGCTAGGTGCAGAGGCAGATTAAGGTCGGTTGAGGCCCCAGGCACAGAAGAAAATATTTAAACATACTGTCAGGTTTTACCGTTGATTGTAAACTCATAGGTAATTAAAATTGCTCATATGAAACCAAACTTAGTGTCTTTAGAAAAAAGTGTAAAGCCGGGGTTTTGCGGAGCCCTTCAGAACTTAGGGCCCAGAGCCCATGCCCGGTGCTCCCACCATTAAATCTACCTCTGGCTAGGTGAGCAAAATGGTACAGCTCTTTCAGTATAAGCACTGCCTATCTTTGGTTCTCAAACAGTGAAGTGAAATGCAGAGGAGCATAGTCCTTGTACAAGAGATGTGAGAGGGACCTCTGGTTTTGCCATTTCAGGTTCACCATTATTTGACATGGCAGATCTCCTGAGCAACTGTCACCCAGGCCACCAGTTTCAGAGTCTTGTCTTAAAGGGAGCATTTGGGCGCCTTCCTTGCTTGGAGGAGTTTGGCCAGTCATAGAATTTCTCTAGGATAGTAGATCAAAGGAATCCTGGAAAGAGCCTGGAATTCCAACTAGTAAAGAAGATGTGTTTTCAGAGCATGTTATCTTGGGCATAAATATATGTGAGATTTAATGAATACTTGCCATTTGAAGAATTCTACAACACAAAGTGACTAATTCCTCAGTTTCCTGAGGACTGAGGGTTTCCTGGGAAGCAAAACTTTTCATTCTAAAATTGGGAATATAACATAACTCCCACATAACAGATATACATCCATGTATATAGGAATAGATACAACAATAAAAGTAACCAGACTATATATGAAGCCACACAATACTCATGTCATTCTAGGAAGGCTCATCCCACCCTTTCGCTTATCATGTTTTAGGCTTTACATGTCTTGAGGAAGTACCCAACCAGATTCTTAGGTAGCTTCATCCAGAGGGCTAACTTGCAGAAAGAGATG
The DNA here is from genome assembly GCA_004026545.1 of Mormoops blainvillei. Taxonomy (NCBI): domain Eukaryota; kingdom Metazoa; phylum Chordata; class Mammalia; order Chiroptera; family Mormoopidae; genus Mormoops; species Mormoops blainvillei. The sequence goes on along the minus strand of PVJD01003306.1, from coordinate 49,639 downwards.
AACTATTTGTGAGCCAACTTGGAGAAAGAAGGATTCCAAACAGCAAAGAATAAAACTCATTGTGAAAAGTCTCAAGCACCTGGAATTGGCCTCCCTGTCTCCACTCTGCAACTTTTCCTCCACTAACCAGGATATGGAAGAGTGGATTTTGTCCAAAAAGGAGAAAACAGAGTCCCCAAGAGAAACAGGTCTCCATTCATGGGAATGAATGCCTTAAAAAATTTTCTGCATAGCCCCATTCAGAAACTCTCCAAGAAGGGCTGATTCTCACCCTTGTGGAAACCATCGCTGTGAAGATTTAATGTAGAGCCCTAAAAAACCTACCATTTCCAAATTGAATAGTTTATCTTATAGGAGGGATTTTGTTTTCTTTTCATGCTGGACCTAAATTTGGCATCCTATGGAAGTTTTATTGCATAGCATTACCTGAGAGCTCAGCCAAATATCCTAATTCAAGAACGGCAACTGGGAAAGGTTGAATGAATGGGTATTTTTTTTTCATTCCTTTCCTTCCCTTAACAGCATATGTTTCTCAATTTCTGGCTCATAAATTTAATTAAATAAATATTTTAAAACATGAAAGACAGAGAATGTGAGAACTTGATAAATATGAAGCAAGTTTCTAAATCTATGGACGTGCCATTTGTGGACCTGTGCTATGTGTTTAGAAAGAGAGGGATTGCAAAACCTTCACGGTAAAGCTTAATTAGAATTATTCTGGAAGAGAAGGATTTCATTATCTAAAAGTGGAGGGAGAGAAACCATGGGAGTATGGATAGCCCTGGGAGATAACAGTCTTATTATAAGCTTACAAGTGTGTCCATGGGGATATTTCTATGATCTATTTGTTAGATTAACTTTAGGGGAAGGGGGAGCAAACAAACATTGCTCATTTGCTTGTTATTTCCTAGAGACCTAAGTTGGTTCCAGTAGCAGTGTTAGAGCACCAAGAATAAGACTTAAGCTTATTTTGGAGATGGCCAGGACATGGCTTCAGGGCAATGTCTCAAGGGGGTACCCAGGAGAGGAAATAAGGCTGGTGTGCTAACCTGATGCTAAAGAAAGAACTAACCTGATTATTTTTGATTATATGTCTTCGGGCTAAGCAATAAAATAAATCTAAACAATTATTGGGCTTTAGAGTGAGACTTATTTTTCACAGAGGCATGGATTAGCAATTCTGAAACTACTTTGCGTGAATTCTATTAATGAGCAAATAAGTAAATATATTATATAGGTAGTGAGAACCACTGTTTCCATTTCAAGAAACGGAAGCCATAAACATGGTAAGGAGAAAAGATAGAATGAATTCTGTGGTGTTGGTTTGGAATTGGAGCTTTCAGTGTGAGTAGCATTTATTACATAGAGGGAGAGATCAACATATGTGGGCATAAATATAAAGGTGTATGTGGGTGTAGATATTTATGTGTGTGTGTGTATACATTCATCTATTTCCTAGCTCTGTTCTCTTCGGTGTCTTAAGCCAATGAACTCCAGTAGCAATGAGCACACCTGACTTCTTAATCTTGGTTTCTAAATACCATCCTCTACTAGGGTTCTTTGAAGAAGTGGCGAATTCCATGGCTACAAGAAAAGGGGAAGATGAGTCTAGAATATCTTTTTATGTTTCAGAAAGTAAGGAGGTTCACAAAGAATAATAAATAAATGTCAAAAGGATACAGGAGCTAGCTTGTAGCAACTTCCACTGGAAGATTCTGGGATAGTTTGGACATTAAAATAAAATGTGATAATTAAGAATTATAGCTTATTGAATGAAACCAGAGTCTACTGACTTAACTAAATGAGCAGCAGGGAACACTCTTTCTTACATTAGAAAGTCAAGGAATAAATGTAGCAGGAATGATGAAGTTAGAAAGTTTCCACTAGGCAGCTATGGCAGACAGACTAAGGAGCACGTCTCCAGGGAGCAAACCCTTTTAAACTAGTTGTAGGACTGCACTGAGCTACTTGACCGGCCCTTGAGAGGCAAAGTGTTATATCTGAATTTTGCAACAATGATTATGTAAACCTAGACAGACATACATATCACTATTGAATAGAGCTGTGTTAAAAGCCTGCCCTTTAGGGTGATGTGTTGGGTGTAGAATAAGGTCTCATCACTGCCAGTAACACTGGTGATTTCACCTTATGTCCAAACTGATCTCTGAAGTTGAAGACAAGCAGAGAAGACCTTCTGTAGCCTAGCCAAGCTCATTGGAAGGGAGCAAAGCACATTTTTGTATCTCCTACAGTGCTTTGCTCAGTGCAGTGTACATGAAGAGACTTAATAAATATTTGTTGAATAAATGGATGAACAAATGAATGAGTAATGTCAAGGATAAATCTTAAATTAGTCATCAAAAAAACTTAGAAAAATATACCTGTTTCAAGATTATAATCTAATTTTACTCCAATAGTAAAATTTACTTTTTTAAAATATATACTCTTTTATAGCCTAAAGACATTTATGAGTCTTTGTATTGCTGTTCTTCATTTCTAACTTCCCTTGCATTTATGAATGACAGAGAGCATGCTCTATGAAACACCACCTTTGTAAATGCTTCCTGAATTTGAACATTATGTTGCTTTGTGATTCCCTCCACTTGGAATTCCAAATGTCCCCAAGTGGATTTGCTGAGGACCTTGGGTAGCTGAAGAACTGAGGGGACAAGGCACACACACACTGTACGTGAGCACACGTACACCAGCAACATAAACACACTCCTAACTAGAAACAGCTGTGCAGAACTATTTAGTGAAAGGTTGAGTAGCTGGAACCAGCAGGACTGGGTGGGAATGAGTTCAAACGTGCCCCATGAGGCCTTCCTAAGACTTTGCAGGAGGGCAAGAACAAGGTCTGGGAAGTGGGGAAATGGAATGGCTCATCCTGTCCTCAGCGTCTCAGTCCCTGCTGACTCCCCACTTCTGCTCACCCTTGCAAAATTACATGCTTTTATTTATGTAACATTCAGGCAGAGAGCAGCCTGGAGCACTCTGGGGGTATTAACCAAGAAGAAATACAAATCAGATTTGACCAAAGAAAAAAGAAACCACAGACATCTGCATGGGAATAAGAAGGATATCATATACTACTTTACCTGGCCTCTTTCTGGCTCGGGAAAGGCAATGAATGAATGATAAAATTTATAGTGCATGGAGGGTTGGGAGACAAGACTTGCAACCTTCAAAACTGAGTTCCTGGTATGAATATGTTTTTATTCCCTCCAAATCCCTTGTTCCCAAAGGAATCTGGCCCATCACTAAATAGAGTCTCTTCAGTCTCCTTTGAGTTCTGAAGTGGAGCAGTAGCAAAGGTATGTCTTTATTTTGAAGGGGAGAAATTTACATTATTTTTAGTTAAAATTGTCTCTTTGGAGGAACAACATACAGTAGAATCACAGATTTCTAGAACTAGACCATAGAAATCATAGAGTCTAGTCTCCTACACAGAGGAGAAAACAGAAATGTGGAAGGAAGAGGGAGTTTTCCCAATGCCTCAAAAAGGCTAAACAGAATTGACACTGAGAACAAAAGATAACATATGTGATTCCTCCTTAAAATAATTAGGTGGTGCACATCACTGTCTACACAACTGTATCTTCTTTCTTTCTTGTAGTCTTTGGTTTTCATGCGGAAATAACCAGCTTGATCACTTACCGTAGTCACCCGGTTGGCACATCTAAGCCAATTTCAGTTCCTGTTGAGCAGCCATAGGAAGCACTTGTCTATTCTGTCCAATGGCCTCAGTGTTGTCTGGACTCTGTAAATTGAACAAAAGGGATTCCAGAGAAGTTCTGAACAATGGTGACATTGTTGGGATAGTCATAGAATTCCCTAAGCACATGAGTTGTGATTTGTGTTATGGTGGTTTAAGTTTAGATTTTGAATATTGGCTCTGCCACTTTATAGCAGGGTGAATCTGGACGCAGTCCTTATTGCTTACCTCATGGGATTAAATTAGATAATATGTGTAAAACATTTAGTATAGTTTGTAACATGCTGTAATAATCACCATTTATTTAAAATGTAGTAATGCTGCTCATCATGTTTCCAAAATAAATCTAAGCCAATATTTGCTAATTTTTAAACACCAATATGCATGGGAGTTTGTCCTGTGCCATCAAAGCCTGGAGGACAAGAGACGTGCTGTCCCATGGCCCCCATAGCTCTTACTGGTGGCTCAGACACTGACAGACCATGTATGGGGGCCATCCTAGATCATCTAGCCCCCAACCCACTGTCTAGCTGATTGCAGATGAGAAAGCAAGTCAATGAAACATCAATGAGCCAGCCTAGACTCAAACTGCTCAGCTGACTCAGAAAATTGTGAGTTAAATAAATGGTTGTAGAGGTAAGCTATAAACTTTTGAGGTTGTTTGTTATGCAGCCCAAACTAACTGATACAGTGACTCTTGGTGATTATGCCCCAAATGAATGTGATGAGATAATAAAGAAGATGCCAAGAACCCTCCATCGGCCAAATTACTTTTACAACAGAGAGGATGATTTTCCAGAGTTATCCCCATCCTCTTCATTGGCCCCTCCTTTTCTGGCTAAGAGTACAATCTATGATCCCAGGACATAGACTTCTTGTTGGGTGTGGTGGGGACCAGGATATGACCTGGCCTCATTAACACCATACTCTAACTTGCTGAGCCCATCAGTCTGTCTCTGTCCTCCTGGAAAATTTTACTACCCACTGTCTCCCAGGCTAGAGTACCCCACCCATCAGTCTTCCCTAAGAAACAAAGACACATGCGAGCACTTAGTGGAAATGCCTGGCAATGAAACTTAGCCAACACTTGCTTCCCAACATTCTGTGTTGGGATTCCATGAGAGGAGATATGCCACTTTGGAGTCAGAGGTGCCAGGAAGGCCTTGCTCCTGGCTACTACAATCTCCTATGAGGGTGTTTCTAGAAAGAAAAACTCTGTGTACTCCAGAAACTCAATCTCACCTTGCCAGTCCTCTCTGGGGAAAATGTTCTTACTTGTCATTTTAATGTATTCTCTTTATCTCAGTTTGTGGCCATATCAGGTGCCAATTTCACTAGCATCTAGTATTTCAAAGAAAAGGTCTGTTGACTTTAACATGTTAGTCAAACCCTCCAATCCTATTCTTTTTGCCAATATGTCAGGGTAAGGGGAGAACTAAAAATTATGTCCTCAGGTCAGTTTTACATGGTTTAATTCATTGTTACATGGTCCACCTATTTCTACCCTTGTTTCTCATGGGATTCTGAGCTCTTGGGCTCTTAAATGAAATGGGACACTTCGGAGGATAAGTTTGATAACTGCCCCGGGACCCATCTTCTGCATCCTAACACACTCAGACCTCATTAAACTTGTCCTCAACTTTTTGATCCAATACACTGGCTGCCATTTGAAGAGCCTGCCAACTGCCTGTTTTCCCACCTGGTTTTGGTCTCTATTCATTCATCTCCAATTTTAACTTTCCCCCCCTTCCCAGGTGAGAAGCCCCTGATCTCACCTTTAGTCTTGTAGAGCATTACTTCAGCTCAACCAACCTCTTCCCCCTCCAAATTTGTGGTACTCGGCCTTCAAACCAGTCTACCTTCTTCAAAATCAATGTCTATAAAGTATTACTAATGTTCACATTTCTTTATTAGAGAATATTTTCTTTAAATCAGAGTTCAGAAAAGTTTTTTCTATTAAGGGCCAGATAATAAATATTTTAGGTGACACATGCCACATGTGGTCTCTGTCACATAGTCTTTGTTTTCCTTTTTTTTTTAGCCATTTAAAAATGTAAACACCATTCTTTGCTGAGGGCTTTACATAAACAGGTATGAGCTGAATTTGGCTTGTGGGCTATGGTTTGTCAACCCCTCCTTTAAATTAAAGTAGAGTCTATTCTTAAAACAGAAATATGCCTGAAAATGGTAAGTGAGTAACTAACAACTCAGTGTGAATTAGTTCATTCTCCTTCTTTCTAGTCCCAGCTGGATGGAACTAGGTTCTGAAGAAGGAATGAGAAATGGGGATGGTTCAGGCCAATCTGGCTGTAAGTCAACAAGAAAAGGGGAAATCCTGGCAGGCTCAGGAAATAGGGAGAAGAGGAAAGGATGCTGAGTTAAAGTGTTCTACCAAGTGCTGATGGTTGTGGCTAGGGGTGATACGGAAAAGTCTGTAACAACTGGTAAGGCACAGGCACTGACCAAAGGAAGAAGGCCTCAGGCAGCCTTTGTGCTGTCCCCAAGTACAACAGGTGGCCCTGCAAGGCATGTGTGTATGCCACCCCTGGAGTGTGAGTATATATCCCTAATGGGTTTCTGTCAATCTTATCTTCCCAGTGTTGGGCATTAAGTGTTCAGCTACTTCATCTTATTTGGGGGAAGGAGCATCCCTCCCTCACAAATGAGGTGATCAGAGCAGGGTGTCTGGATCCTAGGGACAGTGAATATTAACCAACCAGTAAAGAAGTATTTCAATTTTAACAGCCAGGTTAGCTACATTTGAACAACTGGTCTGGTTGTGATGTAAGATGAAGTCCCTGATGTTCCTTTCCTCTAGGTGTCTCTCATTGGACAGTGCCGCTCTTCAGTTTGGGAGCCTAAATTGATCCAACTACTTCAGAGGTGGCCTGACCAGAAGAGATGAGAGAGACTACCATGTTTTGTTCAAAAGCACCCTGTTCTTGACATCTCTGAAAGCAAAAAGAACTGTCCGGCTCCCAACCAACTATGACAAAAGTTCTTCAGTTATTAGGAGAGAGAAAAAATAATGTAGGTATAGACAGTAAGGTCCTTGCGGAGCTTCAGGATCAGCAAGGATCTCACAAGTCATCCAGTACAGTCCCTTTGTTTCACAAATAAAGTCAATAAGGTCCAGGGAGGGGAAGTGATCCACACAAGGTCACAGTGGGATAAAGATGCTGGAGAGTGAAACAGCAAGGAGAGAACAGAGAGAGGGGAGGCATGATGAAGCAAGATGGGTAAGTTGTTCCATGTAGTTTATGTTCACCCAAGAATTGGCAAGCGAAAAGGGAGCCTCTCAAAGAGGAAACTTACCAACTGCTTGGCTTCTGTCACCCAGGAGTAATTATTTCATTAAAAACTAATGGAAATTATAAACAAAAGACATTGCTATCATTGCCATTATTAGTCAAATTTCCAGAAGCACTGATGTTAATCTACTTGACATTATTACCTACTTGGAGAGATAAGGAAGGATGCAATTCCTTTCTTTTTCTTAACCCTCCAACATCATACATTTTGACTTTCCCAGAGTCACACAGCAGAGAGATTCTGACTCCAAGTCTCCCAAGGTTAATGGCCTCTTTCTAAGAGGGGAAACTTAATCCCTGCTGGAAGGCTCTTGCTCTTTCAGAGCAGTAAATTGCTCTGTTACAGGGAAATTCAGAGGTTTTTACTAAAAGTAGATGTTGGATTCCAAGTCAAAGCAGGCATTATAAAGAGTGCTTCTAAGAACTGGAAGAGGTGGAGTTTGGCCAAGGCTTTGGCATTGACTAGCTGTGTGATCTTAGACACATCATGCTTGTCAATGCAAAATAAGGAGTTTGGATCAGATGTCCTCTGAGATGCCATCTAGCCCTGCCATCCTGAGATTATGGTGAGATGGACTTCCCTTCCCAACCAGCTGGTGAGTGGATGTGAGCTCACAGGCAGGCCCCGGGCAGAGCTCTCTTGCTAAAGGACATCAGAAAAGCTCATCAAGGGGCTTGTTTCTCCCAGAAGTTGCAGTGAGCGACCAGGGTCAATGAACTATGGGTACATTTTTCTTTGGAGTCTCCCAAAAAATAGATGATATTTTACCTTTAAGGCTTGGGGAAAAAACCCCCAAAACATTTAGTTATGCATTCTATGGGTAAAGCTAAAGGGGAAAATAAGCACTTCTTATTCATTCCTTTTTTTTTTCTATATAACCAAAACTATTCTCAAATAAAAAGTTTATTTTTTAAAAAATACAATAAAGAACAATTGGTTTTTTTATGTTTCCATTTGTATTTTTTTTTAAGAGAAACTAGAAGGTAGAAGATTGGAAAGAATAAGGAAGGAAAGGACAAATCTCTCTGGAGCTACACAGAACTAGAGAGGAACTCGGTAGCTGAGACTTTTTACTGTATCCCCTTTTGTCCATTTTGATTACTGTTTTATGGAAATATTTAACCTGTATTATAGAAAATGATTACACCAACTTTAATATAATTACTATAATTAAATACATTAAATGTTTATTATTTAATGTTATTAAAATAATAAAGACTTCCAACAAGAATTATTTCCACAGCGGCCCAAAAAGAGAGATTGAGCTTGGGAACTCCCTACAAACTTGTGACTGTGAACCTAACCCCAAGTCAGATGTATCCATATGGCGGGTGCTTCATGGAAAAGGAAATCGACATGTGGATCCAGATGCCAGAGAAGGTGATCAAGCTGCAGAGACTTACTGAGATCAAGACATATAGTCCTCCACATCTGGAGAAGGGAGTTAAGGGACTGAGGGGACAGGAACAGGAGATGTTTAAACAACCAGAGGAAGGACAACGCAGCTGGCCCATATGGTCTTTGCCTGTTTTTAAGCTTCCTTATGCTCCTGTCCCCAGGAAGTAATTGGAAATAAGAACTTGGATGCAGGAGAAGAAAATGCCCCAAACCTCTGCCTACCCTTTGACCCAGGCTGTGGGGAGCACTCAGGAAGTTTCAGGAGCTTCTTTTGTTTATTGTTTTAGGCTTACTTGAATCTTTCTTTTCTTTCTGCATTATTATTCCTTTTGTTGAACTAGGTTTCTGATATTTTCTACGCTCCAGCTTTAGTTTGAAGTATTCCATGTACAAAGTCATATTTCTTTCACCATCCACGCTATAGACTTGGGCCGTGATTAATTAAGCACTCAGCTACATCTACGCACTTTCCTGTATTGTTCTCTAGAGAAAGCAAAGTGTGAGCCTTGCGCTCTGTGTATAATCAGTAGACTCCTCAAGGAGCAATTGAGCTCTTGTCTGTCACATACATCCTGCCCCCAACTCAGGGTTGGATTCACCATTTCATGGCTTTAGGCCAACGTTTTACGGATCTGTTTGTTCTCTAACTTCTGTGCTCATGTTACCTTTCTTAGCTGATGGAGCCATATTATTGATTGTCCCAAACAGAGACACTTTTGAGAGTGAAAATGTGGTAGTATTAATGATACTGTGGGGTATCTGTCATGAGCCTGGCCTGTCCCAGGGCAAACACCTCTGTCCCAGGGGTGTCAGTTTGGGTTCACCTGTAGTATTTGCCATGTCATTTAGAAGAGTACAAATGGAGAACTGCATTTCACATCTAAATATTTAAGGTTTGTGCATGACACTAAAAAGGTTATTAAATAAATATGTACTATCCTCTTGTCTAAAAAAAAAATAGATCTTTGTAATGACAATACCTATGTTCATTCCCTTAAATATCTTTTTCCAATTAATTGAGAAATCCACAGGGAAATACCTATATTCTCTTTGTGTGTGTGCACTCTCATGCATAGGTAGGTTGGGCTGGGTGAGGGGAAATGGAAGACTCTTTTATCCCCTGCTGGAGGCTTTGCTGATGGCCTCTCTTTTGCACCTCTTCAATTCCCACCACCCAGATGCCTCCAGGAAGGTCCAAATGCATTTCTACTTTCTCTACTCAGTATAAGCTGAGCAAACTGTCCATAAGTTGTCCAAACCCACCAGCCTCACCAGCACAGGTGTTTTAAGGTCTTCGAAAAACACTGAGACAGAAAGCCAAGGTTCAGATAGGCCACACTCTGCAGAGTGCACCACCACAACATGGTGGTTCTGCCTTAGCACCTGGCCCCTGGCTCCTGGATTACCCCCTTTCTGTTTCCTGCCCAGGTTTCTCCCCACACCTTGCAGACGTATGTGTATGCACTCAAGCTCATAGTTTCAAGCTCTATTCCTGCTTCCCAGAAATAGTTGACCCTTACCCTGAGTGACAGGCATGGTCTTCTCTTGAGAAGGGGATTCTGGGGTCCTGTGTACACAGAATATGGCCAGAAGGTAGAGGGAGAACACCAGCTCCCAAGATCCTGCAGATTCCTCGTGCTTTGGGAAGAGGCATGGCTAGAGAAGGGCTACGGTGGTGCCCTCTAAAGTGTGAGGCCCAGGGTAGGGCTCCTCTTGCCTTAGTTGTGTTGTGGACTTAATTGTGTTTCCCTGACTCCATTCAAAATAGGCTTAAGCTCTAATTGTCAATGTATATTTGGAGATAGTCCTTTAAGGAGGTAATTCAGGTTCAATGAGATTGTAAGGGTGGATTCCTAACCTGGTGGGTCTGGTGTTCTTATAAGATTCTCTCACTCTCTCTCTCTTTTTCTGCATGCTCACAGGGAAAAGGTCATGTGAGGACATAGTGAAAAGATGGCCATCTACACACTGAAGAGAGAGGTTTCACAAGAATCTAGCCCTGCTGGCACCTTTATTTTTGGACTGTCAACCTCCAGAAGTATGACAAAACAAATTTCTGTTGTTTAAGCCTCCCAGTCTGTGACATTTCACTTTGACAGCATGAGTAAACAAATACACCTGGGAAGAGTGCAATCCTGTGCACACTCACCCCACTCTTAGACATGCTCTCTGCCTTCCATAGGTTACGAAGAGGAAGACTTAGGCAAACAAAACGGGGTTGGAAGGTAGACGAAAGAAAGCTGATGGATTCAGAGCATGGTGCATTCGCAGGAACATCAGGGCCTGTGGGCTGCTGCTCCTCCATCCTCACATTCTTTTGGCAAGGTGGCGTTGAATTCCCGCTTGTGTCAGACATTGTGTTAGGCATTGGAAATGCAGTTTGAACAAAACAGAAAAGGTTCTGCTTTTAATGGGACGCTGGTGGCGTCAAGATGGCCCTTTAAATCCTAAGGAGATAGAGGAGCAACACCCTTTTGGAAAATCTTGGCCCAGGAATTCCCTCAATCTCACTCTCCATATGTTCCTCATCTCAAAGGGTGACCCAAGAGGAGAGGGGGTGTCCCTCAGTTGCCTTGGTGATCATCTTTCCTCTGACACCTCTGGCAACTGGAGGAGGGTGGGTGTGATAAACCCTTCTAGCATCTGAGTTCAACTGGGCCCCAGATGTGGGAGTCAAGTTGGATTAGGAGGTCACCAAGAGGTGAGTTTAAGCAGGAGGTATAATTCCCTGCTCTCTGGATAAAAAGGTCCAGTCAGGGCAGTGAGTTCAGAATTTCAATCCTCTTCCTCTCAAAAAGCCACTGAACTAGAAATTTCCTGGACTCCTTATCAACTTAATCCACCTGGGATTAGCTACAATTTTCACCAGCCCATAAAGGGTATCTGAACACTTTCTTGCTTTTATTCAGAAGGAAAATTGGGGCTTCCCTCCTGCTGTTCCCCATGCTCCGTGTTCAGCCCCTCCTTAAGCTGAGCCTGTTTCTGACTTCTCAAGCTCAGCTCGGCATTTCACCAATGGTGTCACCTTGAGTCAAGATTTCAGCTAATAGGTGATTCTCCAGGTTTTGAAATAAAGTTGATCTGATTAGCATTGCTCACCTAAATTTTTTAAAAGGGACTTGTTATTTTATCAGGGAGGAATTTTCTTTATTTCCCCCCCATCTCGTCTCTTTATTGTCAGCTCTTTTCAAAGCTATAAAAGCACCGGTTGGCCCCATACAAGAACATGCCTGTGGGTTTTTATGGTTTGTAGAAATTAAAAGGAAAAGAACTTAAAAATTTCCAACTGGAACATCCCAGTGAGTGAATGAAAGAATAATATGTTCGGCTCCTACCTTGACCATGAGACTAGCTTTTAAAAAGTTCTGGATGTTGCTTTGAACTTCCCCAGTTGTCCCTTTGGAAATTTTAAGCAAGTAACTCTCCAAATTAAAATGATGTAGTAAAGAAAAAAACTCTAAAATTCTAAAAATACTCATATTCTGACAACCAGCTCTAACTGGAGGGGTGAGCACTATGGTTCTGAATCTGTGGTCAGTCACTTGTTCATTTTTATTCAGTCTGTCTGCCTGTCTTCCTCAATTCTTGGGGTCTATCAAATTACGGTCACCTTTCATTCCTGAAAGGATTAGTGCCAGAGAGCTTTGCAAACAAAGCAAATTCTGCTTCTGAAATGGAGAAAGCAATTGGAGGGAGTTAATATATCAGTTTTCTAGACTAAAAAGACCTCTTCTGCTTTTCCCAGGAGACTTGCACCACCCGTGCCTGTCATTGCTGCCCCCTTTTATGCCTGCTCCACAGGACCTATGAAGTCTGCCTCTTGAATATTCTTGGAGAGTCTTAGGCCCCAGCATTCAGCCTTAAATCTTCAGTGGCTTCCATCCAAGATCCCACCCTCAAATCTCATCTCCACCCAATCTCTTGGTCTAAAATTAGCCGGTTTCCCAGAGTGCTCAGTCTGGCCTCCCTGGCTCTTCACTCATTTACTGGGTTGGGTTCCTGGCTCGTAATGCAAGAACAGGGCAGAAGAAGACATCATACCAAACAGGCTACCATGTTTCTCCAGATCCCCAAGGAGGTCATAGTACAACACAAGTATCCAATGACCAGGAGCTGCTATTACCAACATATCACCATACTGTGACTTAGCTGGCCCCAAGACTCTTTTCCAATCTTTCAACAGCTCTCGAGATTCCTCCTCCTCCATGAAGGACTCACAGAAGAACCAAGGAGAGAAATGAGAGTGTAAGTCTCTCATTATTTAAATGTGCTCACCCTCAAACTTCACAGCATGTATCATTATGGGTAATTTATTCAAGTGAAGGACTGAACATGTGCTATAATAGGCACCAGCTAAGCAGGAAATAGAAAATACAAAAGTTTATCTCTAATGAACTTTTGTAAAATTTTGCAATCAAAATATCTAAGGAAAAAAAGAAACTTTTCCTTTCAGTGAAATTTGTAACTCTTGTCTTCTTAAATTTGGTGTTGTTTATTCTGCATGTCACATTATTATTATTATTATTAATTATTATTATTTATTATTATTATTATTATTATTTTTACATGCTTAGGGTCTCTTAGTGTCTTACTCTGACCTCACATATTGTGCAAACAACACAGGATCAGGAGTCATTACAGAGAAGGGAGTAGAGGCTACATGTCCTCACTGGTTGCATGTTCTTGGTCAAATTGTATGGACCTTAGTTTTTTTATGTGTCAAACAAAAATTGATTTCAATGTTTGAAATCCCTTTTAGTTCTAAAAGTCCATGATGCTATAACATTATAGTAATTTGCATTCCTATACACGAACCACCTGAGGTTTAAAAGTTATAATCAAGTAATTACTACCATCATGGCTAGAAGCCTTGGAAGCCATAGCTGCCGATAGGGCTGAGTAGAAGGCTTGACATGAGCTTTTGAATGGCTGCTCCTTTGGGACGTGGCATGACTTTGTGGCTTGAAGTGGAAGGAAGAATGCACCCTCCATGAAACAAAGAATTCTTTAGGGTCTGGATGCTCAAGTTAAACTGTAAGCCCAGAAGAGACTGCCATGTTCCAGTGAAAGAGGCTGATGAGAAACAGATGCTGGGTCTCCAGTTGTATAGTTCCTGGGGACTGCTCAGCCCCTGCTGAGCTCAGTGCTCTGCTCTGCCCGTAATTAAGAAAATGGAAAAGACCTTTCCTGGTTTCATTTCCAGACCCAATCGATCCACCCTCTGGGGAATCCTGATCAGAGTCTGCCTGTGCTGTGACCTCTTGGGGAATGTTGTAAATCCTATCCAGTAGGTAATCTTTAAGGAGTCTTCAGGTCTTGGAGCCTTGTGACTCAACGTCTGGGGCCTTAGGGATCAACCTGAGAAGGCTGATTTCTAGGGAATTAGCCACAGGCCTGTGTACAACCCCAATGTCTTTCAGTCATCAGCTCTGCCTAGGCTAGGGGAGGCAGGTATTCAAAGTCAGTGCAAGCAACAATGAAAGACCTGCTGGTCTTCACTGTGCTGACAGTTTGTGTGTGGTTTGAGAGGAGGAATATGCAGTTTCTGCAGAGATAACCCGAGAAGGCTTCTTAGAGGAGGTGAAAACCTGAGAGTTTTTCAAAGAGGTAGGGAGGAAGGCAGCTTGGTAGACTAGAGATTAAACAGGAGGCTTTCCACAGCGAAACCAGGTTGATTAGTTGTTTGAATGCTAGAGGTTGTGAACAATGTATACCCACTCAGTGGGTGGCCTGCCCCATTGTGCAAATTTCCCATATATCCCAGAAAGTAGTGGGCTGTGCTGCTCAGGTTGGGCTGCTGTTACTGCCCCCTTTAGCCTGGGACAGTTGGCAGCCGAAGGCCTGAGCCTGACAAGGAATCAAGGACAAGGTGAGGAGAAAAAAGTGGTGATGGGTTTGGAGGACAAATGACAGGTTGGGCCAGGCTGGTTGTCCAGGAGCCTTCACTGTCCTCTAATATGCTTTTCTTCTCTCCCACCCTCACAAGGCCCTCCAGATGTTTTGAATCTCTTTTCCTTCCCTAACTGAAGTTGGCTTTTCTTCTGCTTGAGGGGGAAGGGTAAAAATTTACCCTGCAGCTCTTTCTCTCCTCTCCTCTCCTATTCTTCCTCTGGGGTGGAGAAGCCCTCTATTTCCAAGCAAAAGGTGGGGTTAGAGGTTCAGCCAGCCCCTTCTCAGCAGAAAGCAGTTCTCAGAAGGAAGAGAGAGCTTTTTGCCTTTTTCCCGGTAGGGAGAATGCAGTCCTCACCACATCTTCCCCCCACCCCACTCCCCTACAGGCATTTGCCTCAGTAAGATAGCTGTAAGCCCCATTCCTGCAGAGGAGCTGCACTTCCAGCTGTCAGTGGGGAAAACAGTGCCTCTTTGCCCCAGATCAGATGTCTTTCCCAGCAAAGCACTGTGATAGCTGGAGAAATTATTCACTTTCTCGCCAAGTAGCATTGGGACCACTAAATTAGGGATGACAATAGTGCAACACCAATTACTGTTGCATTGAAAGGTCTAACCAATTGGCTTGCACAGCCACCTTCCGCCACTGGTGCTTTTGTTAATCAGGTTTGATATTCTGTGATTCTGAGGATCCTAAGGGAAAGGACCCCAACGAAGCACCACAGAGGAGCACCCTTTCATTTCATCAGTAACCTATACTTTTCAGACCACCCAAGTCTGAGATAAAAATAGGATCCCAAGAGCAAAAACAGAACTTCTCCAGGAAATTACACTTGTATTTTGTAGAAATTTAAGCTCCTTTCAAAATTCTTCAAAGTAGTCCTGGGTTTCTGTCTCCTTTGGTGTCTCATCGGTAGCCTCAGAGCAGAGAATATTCCATAATGTGCAACGCAGGCTGGTCCTCTGGGCTCCTGTGTGACATCTGGTGCTTTTATTCTCTCCCACTCTGGCTCATTTGGGGATGACTCCCATTTCTTCTGAAACTATCGCTGATGGCTGCCGAAGGCGTTCAGTTCCTGCCAGTGTCCTATGTCAAGGCCATTCATGACTATGGTAGGGCATCCTCACCAGTTACTAATGAACATACTGGCACAGTTCTGCAGATGCCCTGCACACTAATATTCCATCCCTTTTGTTTTTGCTTTGCTTCTTCAGTGGTTCCACAAAATCACAGCAACTCGTGTCAAGGAAAGGGAATCCTTCTTTTCCTCTAGAATCAGTGAGCCATGTCCTGGAAGCAAGCACATGTGCCCTGACACTACCTTTACTCCATCGTTCCTCGTATAAATAAATACCTGGTAAACTCACCCCATCCGTCCTTCACATATGTTGCATCTTCTGAATTCTAGCACCCAGATAGCTTCAATCCAAGTGGCGATGATTCAGAATCTCTATGACTGTGGTAGCTTAAAAAGTTTGAGTTTGTATCCTGGCTCCACCATTTACTAGCTCTGAGACTTCATTTCCTCATCTGCAAAATGTGGATAACTCTTATGTCATAGGCTGTGTTAAAGGCGATGACGGTAACTTATCATTACTTAATCTAATGCATGGAGTGTCATCAATACATTTGACTATTCTAATTAATATTAGTTCATCGTTTCTTAAAAAAGAAGGAGCTG
This sequence comes from Mormoops blainvillei, assembly GCA_004026545.1. Classification (NCBI taxonomy): domain Eukaryota; kingdom Metazoa; phylum Chordata; class Mammalia; order Chiroptera; family Mormoopidae; genus Mormoops; species Mormoops blainvillei. The sequence goes on along the minus strand of PVJD01003306.1, from coordinate 33,643 downwards.
AGGTTGAGATGGTTGAGGTAACTTGTCCAAGACTGCACGGTCAGTGAGTGGCAAAGGCATCTGAATGACTTTAATCTTTCTAAATAACATCATCTTCCATAGTTCTACAGGTCATCTTCTACCAGAACTGTATTTGCTTGGTAGTTTCTCCTATTCACTATCACTGATAAGCGGCACACACTGGGAGCACTCAGTAGACAAAACTAAGGGAAGGCAAGGAAGGAGATGAAGAGGATTCTGCTTCCAAGGTGGCACACTCACACGGCTGTGAGCTGGAGGCCTCAGTCCTGTGCTGCATAGAGGTACAGGGCCAGGCATGGCAGCTGATATTCCCCAGGGGAAGTGATCAAGAGAGAGATCAAGGAGGATGCTGTAATGCCTTTTATGACCCAGTCTCATAAGCCATACACTGACATATCTGCCATATTTTAATCTTTAGGAATAAGTTACTAAGTCCAGTTCACACTTAATGAAAGGATTATTAAGCTCCAACTCTTGAGGCAAGCATGTGAAGAATTTGTGGACATACGTTAAACTATCACATGCTCTGTAAGCCTGAGCATTATTCGTTTGTTTGAAATTCCACCATTAGTGAACCTAAGAGAGATTAAAAAAAAAAGTTCACTTTTATTTTGCAAACGATTTAAATATACGTCAATTGTAAGTGTATGGAATGGCAGGGACCAGGAGTGGAGGCTCAGGTTCTATTTTATACCCTGACTTCTACACACCATGAGCCTTGGTCTTGTCACTTCTGTGACTCAGTTTGTTTCTTTGTAAAATATAATGTATGGACTGGAAGGTTATTACATCTCTTTTGGCTCTGATATCCTTTCCTCTAATATAATCTGTTAGATTTTAAAGTTCATTTCTGATGATTTCTCTGATGTCTACCTATCGTGTGTCTACCCATGTATACTTACATGTATATATGTTTAAAATGTTTTTATATGTGTCTCCATATTTTGAAAGCTTATTTAAATAAATCGTTTATGGCTCTTTAGTTTTAGAGGGAAGGTGAGGCTGTTTATGTTACGAGAACATGTTTTATTTGCCCACAGCAGCCAGAGCACAGCAGGCTATTCCCATAAATGGGGCATGATGGCGTTTTGTTATGAAATGCCTTTTGATGTAGGACAGCCACAGTCCAATGACTTCCAAATATATTTCAGCCTACTATAAAGAATAAAATGATAGATCTTCTAATGGCCACGGGGTCTCTGCACACATTTCCAGAAACTTGAAGCCATTTACTAAATCCAAACAGAGAAACATTGTTTTAATTGTTATAGATGAGTCCCCTGGGCTTTGAACAAGCCCTCCCTCCTCCTCCTCCTAGCCCTTCATGCCTGAAGCCCAGTATAACTCAACCAACCTGGGTCACAAATGAAGTGACACCTGAGAGTCTTTTCAAGGCAAGACACCAATACTCCAAATTGCTCCACAGACAACCCCTGATGATTCTTTGATCCCACATCTAAAATATTCATTATTCAGGGTTTTCTTTATTTCTTTCAAGGGCTACCCACCTTTTGAACAAAATGGTAGGGAAAAAATTTTTTGAGGAGCAAGAACAATATAGGAATTGAAGAAACTAAGGGTATTGCTCCAAGAGCTTCTCTAGTGTCTTGGTCTTCCCTGAAAGTTCTATTGTGCCCATACATCCCAGGGGACTATTCTCACGGGTCCAGGAGGGGATGTTACTCCAGGCACTCACGGCAGTGATATTTGCAGCAGTGGGAGCTGAATTTGGTCAGCTGTCCATCTGAATGGAACGGACAAATACATGTGGTAGAAGCATGCTATGGAGACTGTACAATGATTAGAAATGTATGTCATCTATTGCTGCATAACAAATTACCCCAAAGTAAGCATCTTAACACAACAAACATTATCATCTTGCAGGTTCTGTGGGTCAGGAGCCAGCATGGTCTAGCCGAGTCCTTTGGCTCAGGGTCCCTGACAAGGGAGCAATCAAGTGCTGTCCAGAGCTGCAGTCGGTCATCTCAGGGCTCGACCAGACTGGGGTAAGGTTGGCTTCCAAACTCACTCACAAGGCTGTTGGCAGGATTTAGTTCCTCGTGCTATTGGACTGAGAGGACCTCAGTTCCTTGCTGGATGTTGACTGGAAGCTTTTTCCAGCCCTTGCCATTTGGGATTAAGTACAGGACAACTCTCAACATTTTGGCCAGCTTCCACCACAGCAGGCAGAGTGAGAGAGCATGAGAGGGAGACAGAGGCTTTTTGTAACTGAATCTCAAAAGTGTCATCCCTTTGTCACATTGTGTTTATTAGGAGCAAGTCATTAAATTCAGCCCATGCCCAAGGTGAGGTGATTATACACGGGCAGGAACACCAGGGGGCTAAAGCCATCTTAGGTGCTGCCTACCACATGAAGTAACAAATTAAAGGACCACACAGCATTAAATACAATAATTAACAAAAGGGTAAGAATTAGAATGAAGTCTGCAGCAGAATACAACTTGTATAAATTAATATACAGAGGAAACAATACTACATGTTTTATGAGGTGCAAACAAACCTAAGAATACACAATAACACAATAATCACATCAAAATGTTTGTTCATTGGGGATAGAGCATGGAGAAAAAATGGGAATAAATAACCATGTAAGTCCAGAGTAGTGCCTCATAGACACAAAAGCAAATGGTAAACTAGAAACTCAAGACCAAGTTCAACTCACAGCATCTCAGGTTTAAAAGAAAGGAAAAAGTAAAGTAACCAAATACATTGGGTCTCCAATACTCAAACCTTCACTGAAGGCTCTCACCAAGATCCATGTCTGTGGGAGCTCTCCACCCCAAAGTTACACTGAATTGAAGTCTCCTCAAGGGCTCAGAGACTTCTATGAGGTAAAAGTGGCATCTGTGCTAGTGTGGCATACCTTGGCGTCTAATAAGTTTGCAAATTCATTGTATGCACAACACAACCACGAGGCGACTAGTTGCTCCTAGGACCACAGGAATTCCTAAACATGGGACTTTTTGAGACTTTTTCCCAGGACAGACTCAGGAACACTGGGATGACTTGGTCACCTACGACCCAGGAATCTTGTTAAAATGCTAATTGTAACACCTTCACAGGAGTTTCTGATTCAGCGTGTCTGAGCGAGACCAGGACTCTCCATTTTAAGCCTCATCCGAAACCTCTCTAATGTAGACGATACACAGATCACCCTTTGAGAAACACTACAGTGGAAAGATAGTTTTGAAAGGTACTGCTGGGAACACCAGAGGTTGATGCCATTCTCAAATTTGTAGTCACAAATCTTATGCAGGCACCTAGGAGTAATTCACCATTATCTGTCTGTAATCATAGGCCTCCAGTTCACAGGTCACTGATTCTAGAGCTTGTCTTCCACATAAGGCAGACACCAAGATCTAGGAGGCAAAGTTCAGGAAGAGGTCAGGATAGGAGTTGGGGAGGAAGATTTCCCTGATTGGCTGTTACAAGAAACCACACCCCATGGCTGGATTAGTCTTCTACAGAAAAGGCTCTTGAAAGACACCCACCCCACAGTGAAATCTGAGGAATGTGCTCATAAGATTAAAGTAAGAACCAATAGGTCTTCAGGAAGCAGCCTGCCTAAAATGTAATCCCTACAAAATATTTTCCATATTTGGGAAATATTAAAGGTTACACAAGTACATTGACAGGAGAGAATGTGATGAGGTAATTGAATGTCTTGTGGGATCTAGCTGAAGGAGGGTGGGAAGTCCTGGTGTCACAGGGAAGGGATCTGGAGTGGCTGCAGGTAGACGGGCAGATCCACCCTTGGGGGACGGCTGTATCAGACCACAGAGCTTTGTCAAATACTCCTAGTGACCAATCAATTTGTTCTTGTTCTATTTTTACATTTGGTAAGTAACCTTTTAATCTCCCTTTATCCTTGGTTCTCCAAATACAGGCTAAAAAATTTCTAAGTGAGAAGCACGTGGAGTCTTAAGAGTTATTTGTGTCCTAGTCTTAATTTTTCTATTAGACTTTAAGTCTAATGAGGGTAGAGTCTAATTAACAAAAGACTAATGTAAACACAGTATGTTGGTGGTTTCAGAAGTAATTTCTAATGATGAAGTCACGGTTTTAGTTTCTTCCCAAAGCTTATCCTGAAACAAGGATTCAAGTACTGGTAACTTATGTGGGAGGTGATTCCAGGAAACACATAGGAGAGTAGAGAGTAAATCAGGGAAGGGAAAAAGCTGATAAAAGGCACATGTCAAGTCAGTTACCTTTCAGGGCAACTGGTGTAAGTGTCTGCTTGGAAACTGTGGGACACACACAGATTCTACACTGTCCACATGTGACATGTGCTTCAGAGTTATTCCAAGCAAGGAGTGTGCATCCACTCACTCTCCATTTGTCATTGGTTGAGGATGCTTCTTGGGAAATTAAGTCTCAGGCACCATTGCCCGTCCTGTATGAGATCTGAGTGTGCTCTCATGACTATGCAGAGAATCACAGATGTTTTCCATAAACAGCATTGAGACTGTAAAGATGGGTACCAAGAGCACATGGGTGGGCTATTGAAAGCATCTGCTATAATAGTTCGGATTTGCTGCATGCTTACAGGATTCCATTCATCAGATTAAATGTGTATCATCTCATTTAATATCTGATTAATATCCCCCATTTCCCAAATCAGGAAACAGATGTAGAGAGAAAAGCGACTTGCTCATGGTCACACAGTCGGCTAGTGGGATAGCTGGGATTTGAACCACACGGTTGGTCTTCAGAATCCAAGCTTTTGGCCACTGCGCTCTGCTGACTCCTAGAAGAGTATATATCTAGTTCAGGGAACAGAAATAGATTTCAAGATGTGGGTGTAAAAACCAGCTGCTTCACAAAGTGTGGGTCAAATTTCAGTTTGGGATTCAGCACTTGTATCAGAGTGCAGATGTGTGGATGAAGTTCAAGAACCATCGACAGTCCTGTTGGTTGGAATATAAATCAGAGTTAGCCGAGGGTAAGCAATACTGGGGAGGATTTTGAATGTCAAGGTAAGGAGCTTACACACAGTGGCTGAGCAATAAGAAACTCTTGAGGCTTTTTGATCAAGGGCATGATTGAAGGTGGGCTTGAGTAACATCATGATGTTAACAGTGTAAAACGACGTTAACAGAGTAACATTGAACAGGGAGCAATGGATTGGCTGGGTTTACCAAATTAAGAACAGGAAAGATAGAAAAATCAGGTAGGCGCTATGGCAATAATTGAGGAATTTGAGGATACTTTTTTCAGAAGCCCAGAGTCACTATGGATGAGTGTAGCAGAACCAGTGAGAAGAGCAGTCCTGACTGAAGGTTTTTAGTCCAGATCATGGACACTGAATGTTTAAGACCTCTAATCCCAGTCTGGTCCTCCCAATGGAGGAAGGGGCCAGATTGGCTAACTTGGACTTGAGCATGGCTGGACTTTCCAGTTCCATTTCAACACCTGATCCCAAGCTTTTCTACCTTAGAGACTCTTTAATATTTTTACCCTGAATTGATCAGACTCCAAGTGAACTGATATGATTTATTTTGCTGGAGAAAATAAATCAGTGAATGATGTTTGATAAACCAATTCACAGTGACATTCATAGTTGCTGATGAGCCTGAAATGCTCCTGTTGATTGACTGGTGGGTGCGTTGTCTTTCTAGAAAGGGTCTCCTCTCCTCTTCCTTTTGACAGCTGTTCTTCCTATTATAGAATGCTAAATGTACACTTAATCCAAGATTCTATATTCACTTTTTCCTCTAGACATCTTAATCTAAACTCTCGATTATGCTTTTTTGCTAATTTCAAATTTATATCTCCAGAACTCATCTTTTCCCTTAAACACAACTTCTAACTGCTGGTTAGATGTCCTTTCTGGGATATTCTACTAGTACCTCAAAATCAACATTACCAAAAATCAAGTTTGTCACATTCTTCCACAAACAAGTTTGTTTCTTTCTGACTTCCTAATTTATATTAATAATCTTATCATTCCTCAGCGTGCTGAGACTCATCCCTTGAAATGGTCTTTGACTTCTTTCCAACTGCTCATGCCATCTAAAGTATGTAAAAACTTTGCTAATTCTACCACTACAGTATCTGTTAAAATTGGTGGGCCCCTCTCCTTTCAATATAGAACAGTACGGTGCAGGCTTTCATCGCCTGTTGCCTAGCATCCTAACTGGAATATATCCCCACTCCTTATACTGCCACTCTCAAGTACATGGAGCCTCATCGTCATAGTATTTTGCTATTCATTGTGTCTATTGTAGTTTTCTTACAAGAATAATAGCTAAAAGCAATACTAGGTGCTGGGCCTTGTCTTAAGTGCTTTATATATATTTCCTTCTTCGACCTTTACAAAAAGTCTTTGGGGATATGTATAATTATTAGCCACATTTTACAGATGAAGAAACTGAAGTACAGAGATGTTAAGTGACTTTCTCAAGATAACCTACTGAGTAACAGCATCTGGATTTGAATCTAGGTCTCTGTCTCTTTCATGCACAAAGGTCTGCATTGCATCTCTTAGCTTCTTTTCTACACTTTGAACTTCTCAGAGTGGATGCTGTGCATTAACCATGTGACTCTTACACAGTGCCTTATATAACAGTAGTTACTGCCATTGTATATACATGCATTTATATTTATATACATTTATATATATATAGATATATAAAAATTTTTTGAATGAATGAAGATCCTGCTTGGTGATAGAATTCAGGGAAAAATGAAGCTGGAAGTCATTTGGTCTTGCAGTTCCTGAGGAAGGGAGACTGTACCTAATTCAATTTGATGACAGATTCTAACCAGACCAGATCATTAAAGAGGTCCCTGGCTAGAATAGAAATGACCCAAGAGAAATCAGGCTGCAGTCTACTTGAAATCAGGCATTGGGTTCAAAAGCATGTGATAAACTCTGCCTCTCCCTTCAGTTCTATTTTTGGACTTTCTTTGTTGCATACCTGGAAACTCATATTCTTCCTAACCTAACAAAAAAAGGGTAAGAATTAAGAGAGATTAAAAAACACTGAGTTCATAACAAGAGAGTGTTTGCAAAAGTAGGTGGGGCAGAGACTGGGAGGCCTGATAAAATTACTTTTTGGCTGAACCAGATGCAAACTTCTTGAGGCTGAGTAGTGCTATTTCATGCCTCTACCGCAGGCATTTTCTCTCTGAGAAGTCAACGACCCACAAAAGCAGTTGGTGGTGGGAGGAGGGGAGTCTCTGAGCTAATCTTTGAGGTTGAGACAGAAACGTGCACTTTGCTTGGGATTCAGCTTGGGGAGATCAAGAGGAAGCATGACTGCTCTGTTTGGAAGGGCTTGTCTTCAGTTGGCACCATTCTGAATTCTAGAGTTCTCTGTCAATGAGCACTTTACAGGGGAGATAAATGGATTTGGAGCTGAGGATGAGAAAAGGGTGTCTAGGAAAGAATAAACACATTATCTAAGCTCTTGCACCAAACCCCTCACTGAAGTGCTCAAGGAGTCAGAAAATGTGCTTAGCAGAGGTTGGGTGGGAGGGAGGGGGAGTCTCTCCACCCCTGTGGGTGAAGCTAGCTGCAGGGATCTGACGTAATAATAATAGACAACATGTGAAGACCAGACCTCTGCAGTTTGCTTTGCTCACAGGTACTATGCTGTGGGATAATCAAAGGTAGTTTGACCACCATCGACAGACAGCAAGACGAGAAAGTACTGGCCTCTTGCAAAAAAACCCATAAGCATTTATTCTAGAGGTCTGAGTGGGTGGCAATATTCTGCAAACATGGAGAAAGCAAATACTCAGGCAAAGTCAGGAGAAACTGACCATTTTTCTTTTCCTATAATGAAATCCCTTTCCTGCATATATTTTTTTATTTTTATTTTTTATTGTTCAAGTACAGTTGCCTCCATTTCCCCCGCCACCACTCCCCCCGCCCCACCCATCCCTGCCTCCCACCCTCGAACCTACTCCCTTTAATTTCAAGAAGAGTCTTTTCTAAGAGTGAATAGGTTTGGGGAAGGGTAGATCCAAGCACATTCAGGTCTTGAGATACCAAGTCATTCACTAATGGCTTTATTTTATTAAATATGGCCTCCCAGCAGAGGACAGGCCAAGGAAACAGACATTAGTGCTCAGTTTTGAAGACTATGGTTCTGAAAAATGATGTACTTAGGTAGGTGTCCCTGGAGCGCGACTCATTCTTACATCCCCTAGAAAGGTCTTGTCCTTTTAGTATTATCACTGGGTGATTATAAAATATTGAAATAATTGAATATGTAGTTCTTACTTTTATTTTACCAGATAGAAGCTACTTCCAGTTTTAGTACATTCCCTCTCCTGACAAATTTGCTGATGCGGTACATTTGGTTGCCCTTCACCGTATGCTACCCTTCTACATCATTTATGATCTGGCAGCTACCTATAGCTCTGGTATTAATGTCTGCTAAGTCCCCTCTACAGTACACCTTCCTCTAGCACCCCAGGGTCAGGGAGTTCTTTCCTTGCCATGATATAGAGTTCTGCTATAGAATCAGTTGTCTGTTCTCACTGCATTTGCATTGAAGAGGTAGAATGTCCTCCATCACACCCAACTGTTTTCCCTTCTCATATTTCCTGTATTTTCATTCTTTTGTATTATTGGTCATACAACTCTTTCTGCCTGGACTTCATCTCCTGTAGCTTCACTGTAACATGCCCCAAACTGAACTCACTCACTTGTCTCACTTTCCTCAGCTCTCCCTCCTCCCTGCCCCTGTCACTACCAGTCTCAGATTTCTCAGCTCAGTGAATAACACTATCATCAATTTGTTGCTGGCAAAAATCTTAGATGCACCTTTTCTTCTTACCTTCCTAGATTTGTCAATAAGTACAATTACATCTACGTCCTCACTTTCTCTCCTCTCTTTCCTAGTTCTTTTGCTCATCGTTTCTGAATGGCACTATGGCTATAACCTCACAGGATGCTTCTGTAGATTTCCTACATTAGCTCCAAAGTAGACACTATGAAATGGAAACTTCCTGTGATCTCACAACTAGCCTACCTACCATCAATATCCTAATACCATGCCCTTTCCCATGCCTGACCCCAGATCCATATGAGTAGAAGACAGGGGAGCAGTACAGGGATAAATCATCATTTTGATGACTTGTAGGCTGAGTGGGGGTGCAATATCTTCCTCTTATCTAAGCCAAGTGAGGGGACCACCAAGAGAATCTCTCTTAAAGACACAAGATGCTTCAAGATATAAAGACTGGAATTCTAGTTTCTCATTAGAGGTTTACTTGGCTAACACACTTGATGAACTTCTGGGCATACATCTCTCCCCAACCCCCACTCTCACCCCTAGCAGGGAAAAAGAGAACTGGATAGTAACAGGGAGAGTCTGCTCTCCCTCTTTTCATACTGGCGCTGAGATGTGAGATTTCTCAGGGTCAAATGCACACCTCGGAATTAAACTGGGTTTATACCATTGGGCTGTTGTCTTTCCTGCTCTTCCCCCAAGGAGGGTAATAGGCATTGTATCCTAATACCCAGCAACAATATGTAGTGACACTATGGGGGCAAGGGAAAGTGATATTGGGAAAAAAAGTTGGAAACTAATCTCTCCAAACCAGGCAACTAAATATGAATCCTCTTCCCCTAAAAGGGTCGAAAGGAAGCATTTGTGAGCCTGCCAATAGAAGGCATTGACTTTTACCCACATTAGCAAGAGAGCAGAGAGAACCATTGGAAAGGAAATTACAGCAGAGGCTACTTAAACAAGACACATTTGCCTCTTTTGTCTTCCATTTCCAACATCTTGCATGGGCGAGAGCTTTGCAGAGGGAGGGGATGCATTGGCCTGGGGCAGACCATTCCCCCGGTTCAACTCCTAGGACTGGAAGTCAAAAAGAAGTGAAAGAAAAGACATCCTGCCCTTACCCTCCAACCACCAATGGAGAAGAGGACAACCTTAGATAAAGTAGGATATTTATAGCTTTACATTGGATTATTTCTAATAAACAAAAATGATAAAAAATTGACCACCAGGAAGTTATGTCCAAGATGTCACTAAAAACTTTCTCACCATGGCTCAAGGCAGTGACTTGGGAAAACTCCCTTAAATGATTTCATGCTTGTAGCCACTGAGTAGAGAAAGTTCAATTAGTGAGTTGTCATAATGAAATGCAAGTCCCATCCTGTCACCCTCCAGATGAAGAGCTCTCCAAGGACTTCTTATTCCATACCCTACAGGTTAAAAATGTACTGTTTGCATGACTCACAAGGCATTTGTAATCAAGTACCCTGGCCTCCATAGTGTCATTTATTGATACTTCTTAATTCCAGGTTTGACACTAACAATTATCCCCATGTATGAGGCTCTCCACTCCTGTGTCTTTGCACACACAGTTTCCCCTGCGAGGAGAGCTCCTTTCCACCTACTCTATCAGGGAATTTCCATTAAGTCTTGGCTTAAGCACAACCTCTTTTGTAAAGCCTTGCTTAATGTTTGTAGGCAGAATTACATATTTCTTCCACCGTATTCCCTTTCTACATACAACTCAATTATCTTATTCAGTTAGTTCTCATGGCAGTGGTTGTGTGTCTGTCTTCTCACTAGACTCTAAGTTCTTTGAAGGCATCAACTGTGTTCTCCTTTATAACCCCATGTTCTGGGTGGGAGTGGTTGCTTTGAAGGACAAATCCAAAGCCCAGGCCATGAACATGACCAGATACCCCATGAAATTTGCTTTGAAGAGATGACCTAAAGTCTGTGTTGATGTGGCTTTGGGCTGAAGAGACGAAATCTGATTCTACCTACCAGGGTTCTTTCTATCTGTTACATCTTTTTCTTCAAGTCTAGCTATCCCTGAACGCTCCAAATTAGTTCATTCTAAAAGGCTTGTCCCTACCTTAACACAATGTACCCTTTCTCACCATGGCAAATTCCCAATTACCTACAGAATAAAACTTTCTTCACGTCTCTGACCAGGGCTGATATTTCATATTGTTAGGGTAAAATGAGTAAAGCTCATTTATTGCATGCTGTCTTTACTTGTCTCTCCCTGGACGGAAATCCAATCTTATTTAGATCACGACCTTCTCAAAGGCAGGCCTCACCTTGCTGTGTACTTCAACGGCAGAGACATGTTTCATTCTGTAATGGTTTTCTGGACTCTTACCTGGGCTGACACTGTGTCAGAGTAGCAGATATCCAATGAAGCCATCCTGGTCTCTGTGCTTAAGGGCTTCACAGAGGCTGGGCCTTCTCTGTCTTGGCACGTTGTCCTCTTTGGCCTTGATGGAAGCCCCTGAGAGGGCTAATGGAGCAGCAAGAACAGAGAGGGCTGCCAAAGCAGCTGGCCGGACCATCAGGGCAGCCACCCTACCATCACTGAGACAACGCAAGTCCCATCCAAATTATTCGCGCAGCCTTTCTGGGTTTCAGGCCTGGAGACCTTTTCATCTGTCATATTCAGTTTCGAATGCACAGAACTGACACAAAAATGTGAAACAGTAGAAAGATAAGGGTCATAGAATTGGAAATGAATGCATTTAGATTCCATTTAGACTAAACTGAGCTGATGAGATTTTGTTTGGTTTATTTTTCCCATTAAATTGGTCTAGTAGATTGGCCGACCTTTTATAGCCCTAATATAAATATAGGAGAGTTGTTGGGATCGAGGCATCATGTTCTCTGATGGGCTGCTGCCCCATTACAGGTGTGCCCAACACACACACACACACATACACACACACATGCACACACACACTCACAAGCTCCTGATGGGCACTTTCTGTCCCTTCTCGACTAAACCCTCTCATTTTCCCTGCAATTATTTCTCTACCATCACCCCATCTCAAAATCTTGCTAAATTTCAACAACAATTTTTATTTTGTTCCCATAAATCAGGTATTTTAGGTCTCTGAGGTTATTTTTTATCCTTATCTGAGGACATTTCTTTTTTAGAGAAAGAGGAAGGGAGAGAGAGAGAGAAATAAGAGAGATATTGAGAGAGAGGTTCAGAAAGAGAGAGAGGGAGAGAGAGAGAGAAACACGGATGTGAGAGGGAAACATCAATTGGTTGTCTTCTTGTATGAGCCTCTACCAGGGGTTGAACCCACAACCTGGATATTGGCCTTGACCAGGAGTCAAACCCACAACCTTTCTGTCTATGGGATGATGCTCCACACTGACCAGGGTGCCCTTGAGGTTTTTTTCATCTCAGTAATTAATATGTTTGGGGAATTCTAAATATAAGCCTGTCTTCATATTTCTTTAGTCTTGAAAATAGACAACTATAGGCCTAGTCTATATACATAGAGACTACATGTGTGTGTTTATTGGTGTCTGTGTATCATATATAGATGTACATACACAGACATTGTACACATAATAAATATAAAGTAGAAATATATTTTCTACCTCAGCTCTTTCATTCCTGCTCTAGTCTTATCTCCAAGACAAAAGCTTTACCTCCCTCTTTTCACTCTGCCTTCTCCCCCTTATTCTCCCCCTTCATCCCACAGTGTTCCCACCCCCCTTCATTTTTAAACATAGCTTTATCTGGATCCTCTCAAGGAATCGCACTGTGATACTCTGAGTGCAGAGATTCAGCCTCCAGGCTGAACTCTCGTGTGTCTTTTATTTCGTAAGGACATAAATCTTCCCCTTAGTTTTCTCTAAGGGATTATTTAAATTGGTCAGATTGAGAATCCATCTATTTCTTTAAAGCAGGGCCCATGAATAGCTGTTAACACAATGCAAGAGTTTAAGGCATTAAGCGTGTACCTGCAAGTACTTTGCAGTTCCTCACTTCCTTCCCTGGGGGAGTGCTTTCCAGTAGACAGGGGTAGGGAGAGAGAGCAGAGTGGAAATAAGCTGATTTATCTGGAAAAGCACTCCTCTCCACATTTGCCATTTTAATAAAGCTTAGCATGGGGAGAGGCTTGGAGGCCTTCAGAGCGGGTCCGTTAAAACAATTGGGGAGTGTGTAAAACACAGCTCAGGCCCTGCCTGCCGCTCTTCAAACTGACGTCACCTCATAAATCCACAGGCTCTGTTCCCAGCCCCAATCTGCGAGGCACAGCCTGGACCCATCAGCGAGCTGCTTTTTCTGGAGATTAATTATTTGTTCAGACAGAGGTCAGGTAGAGGGTCTTTACAAGATTGCTTCAGCGTTTTGCCCCCACCCCCTCTCATTCTGGTAAAAACTGGTATTCCCTGTGCAGCCATGCTGCGAAAAGGAACACAGGGTACAAAGAGACCAACGTGCCTAACTGAAGGGACTTCAGCATCATTTGACCCACCCTGCCCATTAACAGAGGAGGGGCTAAGAGCCAGGGAAGTGAAGGAGGCGGCCCTTCAGTTTTTCTTACCTTGCTGCCCTGAGGTCAGAGGATTCCAGTCTGTCTCCAGTATAGTCTGTGGTGAAGTTGAAAATTCAGTGAATTAAGAAAGGAACAAGGTAGGAGAAACCGACTGACAAAGGGACATAAGGAAGTGTCTACACCCAAGGGGCCATGGGAGCTGTTGGAAACCTCAGAGTTTTCTTTCCGGGACGTGCTGGGGTTTGCACATCAACCACCTGGATATCTCTCTGGGGACACACTGAAACACACTTGAAGAAAGAATGCTTGCTAAGCATTTAACAGAAAGCAGGAAAAAAAAAAAAAGAAAAGGAGAAAAGGCTCAGGGTGTAGCAGTTGTCAAATATCTGAGGATTTCCAGAAGGGAGATAGCAAAGGCTGTGTATTTTGAGGGCAGGATAATGAGAAATGGATTTTTTTTTTTTCCTGAGACAAGGGACAGGAATTGATTAAACTGGTCAGAAAGCTACTTAAATTTTGTTCTCAAGTTTTATGAGGGTGGCAAGCAGGGGTCTGTTGATAAATGTTTAACAACTGCCTCCTCAGGGGGAAAAAAAAGTCCTGGTTTGCAGTGTTTACTGATTTCTGTGGTGTAAATACCTCCATTAATGCTGAGTTCAAGTACCAAAGTGAGGCCGCTGAACATGGAGATGGGAAGTGATACGCACAGGAGGCCCTTCTGACCTGGTGGGTGCCAGCTCCAGCCCCCCATTGGTTGTAATGAATACACGGAAAAGGTTATCATATTCTCAATTCTTGCGCTGCGGAAGTCTTCACGGTAAAACAACGGAAAGGTTGGAGCCCTGCGCTAGTGTGAATTCGTGCCCTCCTAGCTGTGCATTTATAATGTGTACACTTTCCTCTGTATGTATTATATTTCAATGCAGAATTCAAACATTAAAAATGTAAAATAAGGAAGCCTTTCCATCCCTGGCAGTTGTAAACACATCATTTTCATCATCGCTTCACTGAGGTCTTGTCTTTGATAAGGCACAGGACTGGGTCACAGTGACAGGGGGTGAAAAGTACCATTTCAGACTGTGACAGGTGTGTGGTCCCCTTTTGGAGGAATTAGAAAGAGAAAGTTAGGTTCCCTTCCAGGTAAAGGGCCTGATTGACAGCCTGGTGGGAATCAGAGAGAATTCTGGAGTGCAGCTTTGTTCATAGCCCTTGGCTCCTCTGCATGCCCCAAATAAACACAGACTGTTGACTGTGGTTTGAGATGAATCCCCCTGCAAGTGCTGGCGTAGCACAACGCAGTGGCCATGGGGCCTCACCCTGCAGGGAGGGAGCCCAGAGCAGACCTGCCACACACGGGATAGGGTTGGTGGGGCAGGGGAAGAGGGTCCCTGAGAGCTAGTTCTAGGCTCCTGTGGTTTGGTGGTTGTCCTGGGAGCCCTGGGGCCTTCTGGGGAGAAGCCAGGAAGAGAGGACAGGGTGAGGGAGAACGGGAGGGAGAGGAGGGGGACTTGCTTTCACAAGGCAGGGCTGGCTGCTTGTGCCTGTTGGGGCCAGAATTGCTGGCTCTTTCTTGCAATGACATTCTACAAAGGAGGGGAAAGTAAACTGCTGTGTACTGAGCAAGGCCTATTCAAGGTCTTTGAATGTTACAACCACCCCATGAGGCAGATTTTCATCACCATTGCTCAGATAAGGAAACTAAGGCCTGGAGGGTAAGAGGACTGGCCCCGTATTAGCACTGGTCAGTTGCTCTGTCATCAATCCAAGCATGTCCATCTCTCTGTCCATCAGTCCTTGTGGCTGAGATCTGCCCTTCCAAACTGCCCTGGACAAGCATGCAACTCAGCACAGACACTTGGTCTTTGGCTCTCATTCAGAATAAACAGGCAGGCCTCTAGATGCTAAAACCCTGTCCCTAAATGGAACAAAGCCAGCGTGGCCACCTGCTGCCTCTCCCCCTGCACCAGTCACACCTCCTGTGTCCTTCTGTCTCTCACTGTCATTTTGTATTTCTTGGTTTAAAAATCAAACACAAACATCTCTAATTGCTTTCATTGAGGAAATTTTGCTGAATTTTTATAATTTAGATGTTCTTTTTTTCCCTATTGATATGGTGGTAGTTTTGCTGGGTGGAAGGAATGACAAGAACTTTCTAGTTTGAGCAGGTCTGTTGTATTGTTTTGCAAATAGGAATACGAGTGCATGGATTTCCATAGACTATAGTGACAGTGTTTCTCAGAAGTAATGATAATAGCAGCTGACATTGACTGAACACTCACTATTGCTAAGCAAAATATCAAGTACTTTATAAAAATCATATCCTTTAATACTCACTGTGACTCCATGAAGTAGAGCCTATTAGCATTTTCATTTTCACATGAATAAAATGAGGCTTTGATGGGTTAAGTTAAAGCTTACTAAGTTTCCCAAACTAGTAAAAAGGCTAGTGACAGAATCCTTGCCTTTAGCAACTGTTCTGTGTTGCTATGGGCCCCAAAATATGTATGTGCATGCATGAAAAATGTTAAGCTGAATCATATAACATGGCCATTGTGTAGGTCAGACACTGTCCAATATTGGCAATTATAAGGTTCAACCTGAAACACCAACGAAGAACCCCCTGACCACTCATTAAGTTTGGCTGTCTTTGTTGGTGCCTCCGTAGACCAGGGCCCCAATCAGGAAATGTTTTCTGAGCATAAGAATGAGGGATTGAGTGAGTGTGTGAGTGGAAGAGAGATGATATGTGAATTATCAAAGCAAAATCAGGTTTTAATTTTAGGGGGAATGAGCCTGGGGCAGAGCAAAGGGTGCGTGTCTGTGCCCTCGCCTGCGTGCCAGAACCCAAGATGTTGACTGGCAAGGTCCAAGAGTCGTAAAAAAAAAAAAAAAAGGTGTCTTCATCTTCCCTGTGCAACTACCTGACCACTCATGTTTCCATCCGTTATTTCTCACTCCTGCCATTAAGGTGGTTATATCAGTGTCAGTATTATTACCTCCAAAAGAAATTACTAAACAGATGTTCTTTTGAAGAAAATGTTGCAGTCTTAGTGAACTCCCGTAACTCCTTTCTAACGCCAGTAATCTAGGTTGAGACAGTGTTGGTTCTAGTTGAATGGTATTTGACTCGAGAGAATCATTCCATGCCCTGAACCCCTGGAATCTACGTTCTCATCTCACTGCTGCTTTCCCTCTCTTCTCATCACCTGATAGGATCAAAGGAATGTAACCTTTGTCACCTCTGCAGCCCAAGGAGGACCTCCTAGCCAGAGGATGTGAGGGGGTGCGGCGTCTGAGGGAGAACTATGAGCATAGGCTGGGAACTAGACTCCCAGAGAAAGGCATGTGGGAACGGTCAGAGCAGCCCAACCCCGCCCCAGGGAATGGCCAGGGTACCAGAGGGACAAGGACACCAAACCCTAAGATTCAGGAGACAGGAAGCCAAAGCTTATAGCTCCTTTTCTCCTCCTTGGGAAGCCTTTGGACACCATTCAGGAGAGAAAATGAATAAAACCAGCACAAAAGAGTGGAAGGTGGGACACACCACAAAGAGGAGAAACCTGAGAGGGGAGACAGACACTCCATTTGCCCCTGCTATGCATGGCCTTCGTGTATTTTAAGGTTTTTATTACACATCCTTGTTGGTAAAAATGTTTTGAATACCTTCCTAAATAAACATATGTTTATTTACTGCAAATTATACACACTTGCTACCATACTGATATATTATGAACATCTGAGAAAAATACAGAACTATAAACTTAAAAAGTGGGTAAGATGAAAATAAGAATAGCAGTTACATTTTCTTTCCACTTCTTCAAGGAATCATCTTGTGCATCTCCTGGGATAAATTCATGTCATTTTTAAGGCCTTTGGGTGAGAATAGTGTTGCCAATAGAAATATTAGGAACATTGCATATGTAATATGTAATTTTTTAGTAGTCTCATTTAAAAAAATGCAAAAAGAAACTAATGAAATTAGTTCCAATAATACATTTTATTTAACCCAATGTATTTAAAGTACTATCATTTCATTGGGTAATCTATTAAAAATTACTGAGTCATTTTGTAACTAAGCCTTTGAAACCTAGTGTGCATTTTATACTTAAGGTACATCTTTATTTGGAAAAGCCATATTTCAAGTGCTGAGTACTTACAAGTAGCTAGTGGCTCCTGTGTTAGACAGCATGACATTAGAGGAATATGACCTCAGTAGGCATGGGAGTTCTACGGGACACTGGACATGTGTCTACAGTCAAGGCCGAGAACGATAGAGTAAATATACTAATTGGCCATTGCCATAGTGTGAGTTGTAATCTTCCAGTTGCTTTAACTAGACAGGTTTACAGTAAGCATATCAAGTTCAAGTAATGTAATCCCCCTAAAAAGATATTTTACACAAATACATAAAACATATGAACATAGTAAAGACATAGTGCATAAATAAATAGCATACAGTGAATATCAGTCACTCTGGGGATATGATACTGGAGAACAGTGAGTAGTGGGTTATTAAAATTTTTTTATATATGTCTATAAACAGAATGGAGCAAAAGTAAGTTTACAGTTGTGAGTACAGGAAACAGTTTATTCTCATATTACTATTTATTAATTATTACTTTCCATATGAAAAACTGTAAACTTGATTTTGCCCCACCCCTTAGTATGAATTGTCAATACGTGCATTTATTTTAAAATAGCTTTAAATGAAAATATTTTTTTCAAGAATATATATCTATATCTATCTATCTGTATCTATCTATCATCTATCTATCTATCTATCTATCTATCATCTTATTGTGTTTGTCCTGAACTATACAGTCTTAATCCTTATTGATAAAGTAATATTTCTTTAGTCATTGAGACCTGGTCTTACCCACAGAGTCAATGTGTTCTTTCAAATAAATGAGACTTCTTTCGAGGGGGCGTGGAATGCAGGGAAGATTGGTAGAGGGCTGCTGGGTACAGGACTGCCAGTTAAAATACAGGACTCCCAGTTGAATTTGAATTTCAGATAAACAATGAATAATTTTTTTAGCATAAGCAAGTCCCATGGAATATTGTTTCTGAATGATCCAAAAATAATCTCAATATTTGCATGGGACATACATATTTATGCTAAAAATTATTCCTTGTTTATCTGAAATTCAAATTTAACTAGGCCTCCTATATTTATATTTACCAAACCTAGCAACCCAGTTTGGGCTATCATTATCACAAATGAGCTGCGGTGGTCTTGAAGGGCTACTTCTGTCTACACTCAGCAAAAAGTGCTACCTCCAAGGAAATTATTGCCGTCAGTGGTTCCCAGCTGGGATGCCCTGGGGCAGTGCTTCTAATTCCTCCTGCCATGATACAATAATTATGAAAATGGTTCATCTCCCCATCTCGCATGCTCTGTCCCCATTTTTCCTCCAAATAAGGTTTTAAGTTTCTCGTATTTGAATTTCTCCTCCACAGGTATTTTCAGAAACTTGACTGGAGAGATATATTATAATTCTTGAATGTCCCAAATAAGCACAGTAGTTACCATAGCAGGCACAGTTAGTTATTTTAGTCTTGGCCCTCAAAGAATTTAGAGTATTTTACAAAGAATATGTTTCACTACTTTTGTCACAAATCGACATATAGCATAGTGCTAGAATCACAGCAAGTGGTGTGGATGTGTGTGTTTGGCGGTGTGTGTGTCTGCCTGTCTGTCTCTGTCTGTGTATAGTCAGAAACCCTCACCCTATGTTCAGGGACACAGGGCATTCCACTGCTTCTCACTGATTGCTGGTCTTCAGATGGACATTGACTTACACCGAGCATGCAGAAAACCGAAGAACATTAAATCTCATGTAGCTGTATTCATTGATTTCAAATTTTAGATTTACCAGTCAAGGCTTTGTTTTTTACTTTGAATGATCCAGGAGTAACCTTCAATAGCTAACTCATTGATCCACCCCAAAGTGCAGATCCTTAAGAAATTAGTCTGGGCACCTGCCTCAGGCAACCACAATACTCTTTCCCTGGGGCTTTAATGATGTAAGAATCCTTCCATCTAGAGCTTTCTAGTGTCTAGTCCATTATCAGAATTGCTTTTTCCATCACATCCCTCTTTACCAGATTTGATTAGCTGTCTACAGAGTTCATACCACAGATAGAAGGCAGGTCCTCACCCCAGTCTTCAAACATCCCTGTGTGCCTCTTGAGTGTGAGCCCTGGCTAGTGTGAGGGTCACATTGGCTCTCCTGAACTTGAGCCTTCATCCTATCCTGTTCTGCCCTCTGAAGTCCACAATAACTGCGGAGCCTGGGGACCAGAGTGGGTCAAATCTCCAAGGAGATATATCATAGGGGAGGAAATTCTAATTCTAAGGCTGGATGTGTCTTGCAAAGTTGTGTTGTTTATTCTCCTGTCCTTGGGAAACAACGGAAATCAGGTTAAGGACACATTCTTGAATTAAAAGTGTCTGAGTGAGAGATCATGAAACCTGAAATTGTGATAGGGTTAACCTGTCAAAGAGACCAGCAAACACATTTACACTTCTGGAGAATCTTGAGAGAAACAAATGCTGTTATTTGCTTTTCAAATAAAACTGAATAAATTAGTATGAAGTGAATTTTCTTCTTTTTTATGGCTGAGGAGTATTCCATCATGTAAATGTCCCATCGTTGTTTTATCCACTCATCTACTGATGAATACTTGGGCTGCTTCCATAGCTTGGTGATTGTAAATAATGCTGCAATGAACATAGGGGTGCTTAAGTTCTTTCAAATTAGTGTTTTGGGTTCCTTTGGATGTACTTCCAGAAGTGGGTTACCTTTTGCAACAGTATGGATGGACCTGGAGAACATCATGCTAAGTGAAATAAATCAGTCAGAGAAAGACAAATACCATATGATTTCACTCATATGTGGAATCTAATGAACAAACCAAACTAACAAACAAAAAAGAGACAGACCCATAGACGGAGAGCAAATGACAGCTAGTTGGGGTGGGAGGAGGCAGGAGGGAGACGGATTGAGCAAAATGAGAAAGGACTCATGGATTTGGACAACAGTTTGGGGAGGTGAGTATAAGGGGACTAAATGGTAATGACAAAAAAGTCAATAAAGATTAAATTTTTAAAAATTAGTAGGAAGTGAATACAACTGCCACCCCAAACAAGAGACCTTCTTGATTTCCAAGTTATAGCAGATACTCATCTCCATTGCCACCTTGGGCTCTCCTTTCCTTGTCCTGCACCCTTTTATTCTCTCCACCTAATTTCTTGCCCTAACTCTTTTTTCTTCCCTTCCCTTCCCTTCCCTTCCCTTCCCTTCCCTTCCCTTTTCTTTTCTTTTTTTCCCTTTCTTTCTTCCTTCCTTTCATCTATCTGCTGCCCTCCCAAAGACAAGGAGCCAGGCCTCTTGAGAACTGTGCTTGCCCTTTGGGCCTGGGCTCCCGAACACAAAGACTGGAGTCTTTCCATGAACTCAGCTGGCAGAAATATTTTCATTTGCACACAGAACATTTTCAGTAAAGACAAATGTCTCTTCCTAAGAATATAAATAGGTCATTAAAGCTGAGTCCTTTAAAATATGAACCATGTTGATGATGCATCTGAACCCACATGACACCCCTTGTCAAGACACTTTATATGTCAAGATACTTTTTAAAAATTAATTTCTCTAAGACACTAGACAACAATGCCATCTTTTGCAAGTATATATAAGACAGCAAGTTAACTCAGTTGATGCTATTCCTCAATAAGAGCTGTTGAATAAAGGATGAAAGAATGAGTGATGAGTTTGCTAATACTTCATGTTCTGCTAGAAAGGGATTAAGTCCAGGTCACAGAAGAATAAGGTGGTAACATCAGAGAGATTCAAAATGTTCCCTTCCATCACAAGATTGGCCTCACACACATCACATACTCCATGTTGCATAGCTTTTATGCAAACTGCTTCCACAGGTATTAAATGGACATAATAACAATTATCTTAAATGGTGATTATAAGAATCAATGACACCGTGAAGACCTATGCAAACATAAGAAACTAATATTAATATAGTGGAAAATGTTATAAACCTCAATAAAAGTGACACATGAAAATGTAATTAAGAAAAAACCAAAAAGTATCATTAAACATATAAAACAGTTCAACGTCATCAGTACTCAAAGAAATAAAAATTAAATTGAAGTAATGTATTTTAGGGATGCATGAATTTGGCTCCAGCCTTGATATTCTTAACCACATCAACGTTTCTTTAACATTAACCCTGCAATCTCTAAACTTCAGAGTAGTAAAAACTATGTGATCCCATAGATAGTGATCAGCATAACACTATTAGTAAAATGAATCATGAATTTTTATATTCAAAATGAGGTGGCACTCTAAGTATAATCTTCAATGAAGATTTCCTTGGTGCTTTATGTGTTGAAATTCTATTTTGTTGGATGTAGACATGTATATAATTTATTGAAAGAGCAAAATGTTGCAATACTTATAATGTTATAAAGCTATCAATTTTCTGAACACAAAGCAATTGCTAAGAATTTTCAATTAACTCACTAAATAAAAAATATATTTCCAGTTAATTCTAATGTTAAAAATATGCTAGCTAAATAAATTTAGAAAGGCCATTATATGTCTTATGAAGCAACACACATAAATTTTTCAATAATAGTGAGTCAGCATAATACATAACTTCTTAAGTAAGAATATAATAGATCATAATTAAATCTCTGTGGATTTTTTATGGTGTACTCAGATTTATAAAATGAAGTTAAATAAAGCAAATACAAAATGACCATTAAATAATATATTTAATTTTAGTTGTTTAATTCCATTTAGGTTATAAATCAATCAATAAAATATGGGATTTATTAATTTTTAATATATTATGAGGCTGAAATAAAAGTATAATGTTTACTTTGTCATCTCAAAGTTTATCAAGGAGAAAAGGTCAACATCTTTGATATATTCTATATTGACATAATAAAGTATATTAAATGTAAAGAAAGAAAATGTTAGAGAAAAATTTAGAAATCCCAAAATACCTTACTTCCTAATGAATCAGAAATGGAAGAGACTCTACTTAACATCGCAAATGTTCAGATAAGTGCAACAGCAATACAATAGCTGACTATTCTGAGAAACTTACTCCTGCACTATAATCCAAAATTTAAAAATTTAACTTAAATAATTAAATGATAAAATTAATAATTATATTAAAATTTACAACAGTTTCAGAGTAATTTTTGTATCTCCTTTTTTTTAATAGTATGATAGTATTTGGTTTCACATTTTATTTCACATATACAAGTTCTGCCCAGAAAATATAGAGCCACAGACTATGACAAATAGAGTCATTTATTGAAGAACATACAAGAAATATTGTATATAGGACAATGATACCCCAATCCCCTTCAAAGCAGGCATCTTGGGACCTCACACAGTTCTCCCAATAACCATCAGCTGTTCCATCACATTTTCCTGAATCGCATCAATGGTCTGAAATCTCTTCCCTTTTAAAGGTGATTTTAGTTTTGGGAAAAGCCGAAACTTTGGTCTCAGGGCACCAAATCTAGGCTGTAGGGGAGCTGAGTCACCTGGGTGATTTGATGTTTCACCAAAAAATTCTGCACAAAAAGTGATGCATGAACAGGCATGTTGTTGTGATGAAGCTGCCAATCAGCAGTCGCGCATAGCTTCAGCCTTCTGAATCATCCAAATAGTTTCTGCAGAGGCATGTTGAAACTTAATGTGAAAAATGTGATGCAGATTCATTGCTCTACTCACTCAGTCATTTTGAATGCAAGGGCCACACAGTACACATGCTCACTCAACAGCATCTACTGTCCCCACTGACTAGTACAGTGAAGTCGTCATTGTTTGCACATGTGCGTTCCAGTCCATTCTCCTTGGCTGCCAGGTTACATCGATGTTGCACAAACCATTCTCATTATATTGACAAAGGTTGGACTTTTTCAGGGCAGACCTTGTATATGATTTTTAATATTCTCCTATTTCTCATTTGGCCAAAATCTTTATTCTCTAAATTTACTCTTCTAAAGATTGAAATTGAATTCTTCCTATTTAGCAGGGTGTAGTGATATAGGCATTCACATATACTTTTGAGAGAATATAGAATAATTTTTCTGGAAAGTAATTTGCCAACATCTATTAAAAAAGCTCTCTGAAATGTTTAATAGATGGTAGTTTAGGTAATGGCTACCACTTAAATTTCATATTTCTAATACACCCCCCAAAATACACAGGAAAATAACTGCACAAAACCCATGCATCAACATAACTAAATTGCTGGTGGGAATGTCACATGGTACAAACCTCACTAGAGGAATCTGGCAATATCAAATAAAACCATGTGCCTGTTTATCTTTTGGCCTGGCAATATCACTTCTAGGAATTACCTTGAGGATTCAAAAAGTTATACCCTATAACATTTTTATAATAGCCAACTATGGGAAACAACCTATATGCTCATACATAGAAGAGGTATTGACTAAACTGTGTTATAATCACTATCTCACTGTAAAAAACAATGCAGGAAAAATTCTATGAATTGTTGTTGAGTGATTTTCATGACATTTTGTTAAGTACTAAAAAAGCAAACTATGAAAGTATAAATAGTATGCTACCTTTTATTTAGGGAAGGATAAGGAAGAAAATAAGCATGTGCCTGCTCATTGGTGCAAAAAATAATAATAATGCAGTAATAATACACCGCAGACTAATGAGATTGGGTACTGTGTTATTTTCTATTACCACAATTTAGTGGTTTAAAACCAAACCTATCTATTTACTGAGAGTTCTAGAGGTCAGAAATCAAAGTGGACTCTGCTCGAAATCTCAATGTCAAAATTAAGGAATCAGTGGATCTAGGTTCTTATCTGGGGACTCTGGGGAAGAATTCACTTCTGAGTACATTCAGATTGTTGGCAGAATTCAGTTTCCTGCCGCTATAGGACTGGGGCCCATGTTTTCTTGTTGGCTGTCAGCAGGAGGCTGCTTGGCTTCTAAGATCCGCCAATATTTCTCATCGCGTGGCCCTCTCCATCTTTAAGCCAGTGATGACATGTCACATCTTTTGAATTGTTCTAACTTCTGATACCAGTCAGAGAAAACTCTCTGCTTTTTAAAGAACTCATATGATTTGACTAATCCATCTTTTGTTTTATAACACAACATAATCATGAGAGTATATCTCATCACATCCACAAGTCCCATTCACATTCAGAGGAGCGGAGATCGTACAAGGGTCAAGGTCATTGATGGTCATTCATAGAATTCTGTCCATCACTATTACTTATAAAGAGTGAGTGAGAAGGGGATGCAAAGAATAATAGATGGAGTGGAGAGAAAATGACACTTTTTGTATATTTCTTGTACAGTCCTGACTTTTGGACTCTTGTTAACATTTCACATCATTAAAAAGAAAAAGTCAGCAAGGAGAGAAGGAAAAATCCTAAAATGTAATTCAAACAAAAGCAAGTGAACCCAAGCAAAAATCAAATAAATAATATAACCATACCAATGTGGGAAAGAAAACCTATCCTGAGTAAGTTTTGAACACAGTGGTATTTAAACTATATGCCCTAAGGCTAAAGAAAAAAAAAATCAGCTTTTAAGAAACCATTGAACCATAGTTAGTAGGCATTTTTTTATTCACAGAGTCATAGTTAGCAATTTTGAAACTACTTCTTATGTTTTGAGCAAGTAAGTGTATACATTGTGGGAAATGGATAAGAAAACTCCAACTGTGGAAAGTGGGGAGGAGAGAATGAATCCTGTGTTACTGAATTGGAATGAAAGTACCAGTGGGATCTCATATTTTTTAATATATAGATATAGACATGTGTATTATGTATGTATGGACATGAAATTGTATAATGAATGCATGTGCATACATACATTTGTTTTCTACCTTTGCTGATAAGACCAAGAAACAGTTACATGTGGCATGGGTCTAAATGTCACTCGCCACTAAAAGAAACCAGGATCTTTTGAGAAATGCCTGATTTTAGAGCTGGAGCAAAAAAATATATAAAATGAGCTGAAAATATCTTTCTGTGACAAAAAATAAGAAAGTGCTCAAAGAATGATGTAGATATGTCAAATGAACATGAAAGCCAGTTTGAAAGGGCTTGGATTGGCCAAATCCGGGACAGTTTGAACATCAAAATAAATAATCATATCAAAGGAATATGAGCCACTGAATAGGATAAAATCCATTCATCCACCTGATGTAAATGCATGAATGAATTAATAAAAAAAGATAGATGTGAAGCGAAAGTTTTTCTTACAGTAGAAGGCCATCAGTAATCACAGAAAAAAGTAAGGAATTTAAACATCACTCTTGGGTAACCATCATAATAATAATTGATTTAAGCAAAAATCTCCAGTGGATGGTGAAACTAATGTGCGAAAGTTTCATGAGTAGCAGGATACTTAGGTTACCTCAGTATGCTTCCCCACAGGATACTTATTAATTACAAACAATAGTAACTTTTGTTAATATTTGTTAATAGTAACTTTATAGTGAAGACACCTGGCAGAACACACCTTAACCAAGTGATCAAAATCACCATTTCCAGGTATGAGACAAATAGTTACTTTGTGTCTCCTGATTTTATGCAGTGAGAAGCATATAGCATCACTCCCGCATCACTACATTGCCTTGCCAAAGTTACATAACCTAAATCTAATCAAGAGGAAATATCAGGCAAACCAAACTTGAGGGACTTCTTCCAAGTAACTGGGGTAGCATTCTTCACTATTGTCAACATCACGAATGGCAGAGAAAGACAGAAGGAATGACAAGTTAAAGCAGCCTAAAGGGACGTGGAAACCAAAAGCAAAGTGTGATCCAGAATTTTCTTTTGCTATTCAAAACATCATTGGAACATTCTGCAAAATATAAATAAGGTCTGTGGATTATATCAACGTTACATGTTAGTTTCCTGATTTTGTTTATACAAGGGATGGTCCTCATTTCCAGGAAGTACACACTGCAGCATCAGAGTGTTTAGGAGTGGCATCATAAATGTATCTGTAACTGCTTTTCGAAGGAATCAGAAAAAATTAAAAATATACATAAATGTACATTTAAGCCTGCTATGACGTGTCACATCTTTTGAATTGTTCTGACTTCTGATACCAGTCAGAGAAAACTCTCTACTTTTTAAAGAACTCATATAATCTGACTAATCCATCTTTTGTTTTATAACACAACATAATCACGAGAGTATATCTCATCACATCCACAGGTCCCATCCACATTCAGAGGAACGGAGATAGTACTATAAGTATCTTAAATACATTTATTTTTATGTAACGACCCCAAATTCTACTCTTTAGCATTCATCTCTAGAAATGGCTCGATTGCAGAAGACAAGGTCTGTCGTTTCATGTTATGTAAAGGTATTCAGCAGAGACTACACTTCCTAAATACAAACTCTCCTCATTATGTAATGAATAATTTTGCCTTTAGAGATGATAAAACATGTTCTTTTGGAAGATATTTGATCATGTTCAAAGTAAAATATGACAAAACAAACAAAAAAGACATTCAATTTATACAGCAAGTTCAGGGAGAGGCAGAGAAAGTGAGATATCGCAGGATTCCCACTGAGGAAGTCATTGCCTTGGGGAGTTACTACCTGAAGTTCAAGTACTTTGTTAGGTCTGCTCCACCTGATCACTTGGGGGAAGGGAGAAAAAAGGCAAGAGCCTGTGTCACAACCGAGCTGTGAGTGATCTTTAATGTGTTAGCACTAACCCACCTAGAAGTAGAGTCCCCACTCTAGTCCCCACAATTTCAGGATCCCACAAATACTGAGACTCAGGTAACGATGTCCCTTTTCGGTGTGTTGGAAGAAAGGTCTACTTCTCTGGACTGAAATGGGCACACTGTGAAAGGTTTCTCCCTACACCCTGAAAAGTCTGACAGTCCTTCAGCCCCCACCACAGAGCAGCATGGAGGAGACCACCCCTACCGATGCCTAGCCATCAAAGGTTGCACACCGTCGAGCCCAGGCTACCCAAGCCTCAAAGCTTACAGCTGTTCTTGAGATGAGCACTTCTGGCTGTGGTACTGGCTTCTCTGGATATAATCAGAAGTGTCAGAGAAGGGAAACTTCTCCATCATTCTTAGGAAGGACAAAAAACCATCCTCTGAGCTCCTGTGTGAAGTAACCATCCCCATCAATATAAAATGGATGCTTTCCTAGTTTCCTCTCTCCCAAGCAAGTGACTATTTTTGTCAAACTTAGTGATCACTGCCAGTGTTGCTAAAACCAAGAGATGCACTAGCTGCCCTGTGGCTGCTACAGCTAGCCCCCACTACCTACCCCGTCAGTTCCAGCTACTTCTTAAATGACTCCCCTTCTCTATCATCCTCAGCCATAATACCACCTGCCTCTCCTGGATTAGGGGCACTAGCCACCTCAGATGGTGAGACCAGCAGCCCAGATCACCTGCTAAGTACAGGGCAGCCAGGCTCCCACATGGTCTGTGCTTTTCAAAGTTAGACTTTGTGCAGTTATGATTCATTCCTGGGCCCATTTTAGGCACTTCTGTGTTACTCATCCCGTCCTAGGTCTCTGTTTCTCTCCCTGCTTATTAACCTCCAAACACCTGTGAAGTCTTAGCATTAGTGCTGTAAGGGAAGGTCAGCCTGAAGCATACTCGTAAGTGATGAAAGAAACATAGTGTTGCAAATAACAAGAAAAAGCACATACTTGCCTGAGGGCCGGAACTAGTCCAGGCCATTTGGCCTGAGATAGATCAGGCTGCCTTGTAAGAGAAGAGAAATGGAGAGAAGTCTCAGTGTTGTTTATTTTTTCTTCCATTTTTCTCTTTTCAGGGGACAATAATCTCATCCATCTATAAAGCATAACCCTCCCAAATGCCAGACTCTGACCAAGTGTCCTTGTTTTGGTCCACTGACCTCACCCAGGCCCCCAAGGCAAGGTTCCAGGAAGCGAGTGTGAGGAGGTTGGCAGAGTAAGATAGGGATGGAGGAAAAAGTGGCAAATGGTGTGTAATGGACCTGGCTACCACCATGGCTGCTGAGGCTTACCAGTGCTGGAGTCTGTGGAAGAATCATGTAGAATGTGCCTAAGAATTGGTCTTCCAAAAGATAGGTGACGGTTTAAGGTAGGCAGAAGGATTATGGCCCAGGTCACCTATATCATCAGCTTAGCAATTCTCCCCTCGGTGAATGTATAGGTAGTAGGTACCCAGTTATTATCCACTGGTGATCAAGACTAGGCAATAATACCTGGATATACTAAATGAGACCTAAAAGAAATGTATGAGTTTAGTATCTTCTGCCTCTTCTCTCTAATAGGTACCCAATAAGTAGAGGCTTATCTCTTCTCCATTCGGGGGTCTTCTGAGACTCATAGCATGGCCAAGGAAACTCCTGGATAGAGCTTTGGTTCTTTTGATTGTACTAAAAATGTAGTACTACTTGAAAACAGTGGAATATTAATTATCTATTGCTTCTTAGCCAATTATTCCCAAACTCAGATGCTTAAAGGAACAAACATTTACTACCTGACATTTGTGAGTTGGGAATTCAAGGGAAGTTTACCTGAATGACCTCGGCTTAGGGTCTCTCATGAGGGTGCAGGTAAAATAATAGCCAAGGTTTCAGCCACCCAAAGGCCTTGACTAGGGCCAGAAGATCTGCTCAAGATGACTCACTCCCATGACTATTGGCAAGAAGCCTCACTTCCTCCCTGGCCATTAGCAGGGGGCTTCACTTGCTTCGCATGTGGGGCCCTCCACTGGGTTGTTGTGTACACTCATGTTATGGCAACTGACCTTCCTCAGAGCAAGTTATCCAAGTAAAAAGAAAACTGAATCTGCAATGTCTTCTCTGATATACCCTGTGAAGTCAGACTCTATCATCTTTCCCCATTATTTTTGTCAGAAGTTAGTCATTAAGTACAGCTCACACTTCAGAGGAGGGGAAGTAAACTCCCACTCAAATAAGGGTGTATTACATAATTGTGGGCGTATCTGAAAACTACTGACCATATACAGAATGATAGAATAATGTCTGAAAGGTCTAAAGTTATAGTTCCTTGAATTCAGCTAGAATCAATGTGTTGTAGTGAAGCAAAGGGAGATTTAGATTTATGAGGTTGTGTATGATAAGTCCTGGCCAAAGTCAGCTTTGTAGGCATTCAACCACTGCTTTCCTCAGGGCGCTGTACCGAGAAGGGCCCCATGCTTGACTTAATACTCTGCTGTTGCCATCTCAAAATTCTTAGTAATTGTATATTTTCGCTGTGCTTTGTAAGTGAAGTTCAATGGGACCATGGGGCATGCATTAGGAGATAACCAGGTATTCACTGATGTTTCTTGGTACCCTGTGTGCATGACATGTTCATGATGTCCTATGAGCACAGGGTTCATCACAATGTACTCACTGGTTGACATGGTTTGGTAAGAATAAAACATGGAAGTGTGTACCAGCTACAAAATATGAATTGTGTAATTTCAGTAACGTCCCCTAAGAGCAGAATACTCTTATAGTTGCATTTATATGTGTCATTGCATGACATTAAGATAAATGGTAATATCTGTGCTAATTATAAAATTGTAACTTCAACTTTACTTGGAACCCTAAATAGCAAATAATAATAATGATGATGATGAGTTCCACCCGCATGACAAGTCAAGACAGGTCATGAGAAAATGGGAAAAGTTTTATATTTTACTACATTAATGACAATTTTTTCATGCTTTTTGATCAAGGAGTCCCACATTTCCAATTGGCACAGATCCTGAAAATGAGGTACCCACCCTGGTCCTGGCTCTCTCTGCCACTGGCTTATGGCATAGCGATTTTCAAATGACTCATTTCTCCAGCTTTAGATTCCTCATCTATAAAGTGGACACCCAGTAGTACATATTCTATCAAGTTGTGAAGGATAAAATAAGATGCTTAAAAATATTTAGCAAAGTGTCTGCCTGGCAAATGTTCTACAAATAAATGATAAATACTCGATAAGCGAATGATAGTGTTGACAATTGGTAACCACTTGGGATAGAGATGTACCCTGGGAGGCTGTGAAGGAGGTAATGATAGGGAGGGTGGCGATGGGGGTGGTGTTGATGGGGATGGTGTTAGAGGTGGAGGGACTATGCCAGTAGTGGAGGTGGTGGAGAATGTGGTGGGGAGTGTGCATGGATAGGAGAGTAGACTTGGGTGCAGAGGAGGGAGTGTGACCCAAGAATCAACCCAGAGTTCTGCATAGGACTTAAGAGGTCAGGACCTGGACCATTCTCTGGTTCCAAGGTTCTGCTTCATTTATATGCTGGGTAAACACTGACCTGCTTACTGTGGTACCTTAGCACCTTGTGAGTTCTATCTGTCCCCAGACTCTCTACTCCTCTCACTGTCCTCTCCAGTTAAGCAGATATACTTGAAACTCCTCAGGTATATTTTGAGGTTTCATCCACTCCGGGTGTGCAGTCTTGGTCCTTGCCTTTGTGAATGCTGTCCCCACAGTATCTGGAGGCAAAGCTCTCCTTTCTCTTCTTTTTATTCATCCATTAAATGTCATGCTCACTTTCTTCCCAGAGCTTTCCCTGGATCATGTACTCTCTTCATCTCCCTCAGATCTTATTGCTAATAATGTAAGCACTGACTGGTCCTTTGCTGGACAGAGTGGAAGTTGCCATTGGCAGTGGAGACATACGAGGAAGCACTGGAGACTGAAGGGAATGAAACATAACTCAGAATATGGAGGAAATCTGGGGAGAGATCGGCAGGTGGGAGTAGGTTTGAGGCTTCTTTTTTTTTTTTTTTTTTCTTTTTGTCTGTGGGACTGGAAGTGAGAGGAGGGAATGAAAATAAAAGATGAGACAAAGACCCCAGGTCAAAAAGTGCCTCAGTTGGGACAAGACGGGAGCCCCTCTGACAGTAAGGCCTGTGGCAGGGTTTTAATTCCCTCAAGAGATAGAATGTTCTCTCCCTTGGAATGTTAATTTGATCTCAGTTTACTATCTCTCAGATAACTTTTCACCGGCATGCATCTTTGGAGACTTCTGAACTTTGATCACTGTTACTTTTTTGCCTTGAAGATGTAGCTCATTTACTTTATCTAAGCCACCAACTGAAAAAGAAATACTATCTCATCGCTAAGTCCTTGGAACCTCACTGTCTACCTCCAGTATCTGAGCCTCTGATGCCTGTGCTTTGCTGCCCTTGACTGGGCGTTTCCTTACATACGAGCACGCTCATCATCACTCCGTTTTTCTGGGACCACTCTCTATTGTTTGCTTCCAGAGAGCTCTGCTTCTCTCACTCCCCAGGTTATGGCAAGAGAAAAATGCAAAGTCAAATAATAATAAAATGTTTAATTACAGCCTTCTCTGCTGTAGAGTGCTAGTTGCCTTCTTAAGAAATTCAATATTATTAAAAATCATGTTATCAGGACTGCTGTTACTCTGGGAAAATGCAAGTTATTGACTTGAGAGAGAGGTGTAGATTAGAAAGGGTAATTTTTTTCCCTGTATAAACATAAAAACGTTGGTTTTAATAATTTGAAGTTATTTGTTATGGCTAAAGTAAGTAGAATATAGCAACTTGATTATCAAATGACCAAAATAAATCTGAATATCTCTGAGAAAAATTTTCAAGAGGGCAAAAAATGTTGCACGTTAGCAAGTGTCTAAGTAAAGTTTAGCCCTGTTCCCTATCTACCATTAAACAACAACACAAAATGCCAAAATAATAGCCAGCTACTCAAACAAAGCAGCTGTGGATTCCTATATAGTTGACCCTTGAACAATATGAGAATTAGAAGTGCTGACTCCCTGAGCAGTTGAAAATCCATATATAACTTTTGACTCCTCAAAAACCTAACTATTAATAGCCTCCTATTGACCAGAAGTCTTACCAACAACATAAATAGTCAATTAACACATTTTTATATGTATTGCATACAGTATTGTTACAATGAACTAGAGAAAAATGTTATCAAGAAAACCATAAGTAACAGAAATACATTTACTATATTTATTGAAAAAAAATTCACGCATAAGTGAACCCTCCTCATTCAAGCCCGTGTGGTTCAAGGGCCAACTGTAATGTCTTTGAAATGTTTTCTCACCTGCTCCCAACACATGCTTTTGTGTCATAACAGTCACCGATTGCAAAAGCATTTTAACCAACAGCGGGGGCCGTAATGTCAGGTACATATAATGAGGTTATGTAACATCGGACAACAATAGAATGACCGAAACACAAAGGAATATTAATTTGTAGGGAGGTGAGTGAAAGATAAAAATCAGCATCCTGAAGTCATTTTTATAGAAGTCCTCAGGCATTGCTTGTGAAATGGATGCCATACAGCTTTAAGGGCACATACTCACAAAAGCAAAGTATGGTTCAAGCTGAGGAGAGCAAGGGACAGCTGTGAGCCAGGTCAGGGAGGCTGGCAAAATCCAGGCAGAGAGAATCTGACTTCAGGAAGAAGGAGCTGAACAGGAAAAGGGAACTGAGAAGCTGAGAAGCGGACATACATGTAACAGGCTCAAGGCAGTGGGTCTGGCGTGCAGAGATTAGGGGTGGAGTCAAAGGGAGAGAAGGGCTGGAGAAGAAATACACAATATATTAGTTGGGTCACATGTTCCTGAGGACAGAGCCAGGGCACTGGTAAAACGGCCAAGTGATATGGTAATGATCTCCGACTCAAAGAACGCTAGAGCGGCAGGGAACCGGGAACCCATCTAACCCAATCATTCATTTTCGGCAGGGTAAACTGAGGTACAAAGAAGGACACAACTTATGCAAAGTTATGGAACTGAATGTTCCAGCCTGTAACTCAGTGTTCTTTTTTTCCTGCAACATCACAAAGTTAATTGCAGGTCAGGTGGAAATACCTAGGATCCATATCAGAATGCATCTTTCTCCTCTAGAAATAGAAAGTAGAAAAATACAAAAAGATCAGTTCCACTTGGAAATAGCAAATGTGGCAAGAAAAAAAAAAAAGAAAGAAAAGAAAGAAAGAAAGGGGAAAAAGACTTTGCCTTAAATCCTTTGCCCAAATAAACATATGATCCTCCAGCATTTACCAAGTTCAAGGCACATGCTGGGCATGAGGCAGAAGCTGCAGGCTTAAAGACAGCTTTCCTGGTAGACTGTAAACCCCTCAAGGTCAGGAACTGAATCTCATTTCCCTTTCCCTTTCCAGCATCTGGGCAATAGTCATCTTTCAATAAACATCTGTGTCTTTCAACACGTCATTACGTTATCCCTAGGGCCCCATGCATCTCTATTCCCCTCACATTATGCAGAAATTCACTGAAATCAGAGAAGTAAGAAGAAAAGTCT